>CAKNXH010064240.1:1504-18602 GCA_932178445.1 Andricus quercusramuli | reverse complement strand
TTACAAAAATTAATATTCAACGGAAGAGATGCATTTTTAACTAAAAAAATATTAATTTTCACCCAGGCAGATGAATTTCCAGCAATCAACAATTGAATAATCGAATTTTCAGTCATAAAAATTAATTTTTGACCAAACTAATAAATTTTTGTCTAAAATTATGAATCTTCAACTGGAATAGTTGCATTTGAAAAAAGATAAATTTCCAACAAAAAAGATGAACCTCAAACTGGAATTGTTGATTTCTTTGGGAGAAGATTATTTTTCTACCAAGAACACAAATTTTCAACAAAAAATATATTTTTTCAACCAACAATGGAAGAATTAAATTTTTAGTTGAAAAATTTTATTTTCAACCAACGAGACGAAATTTTAACTAAAAAAGATACTTTTTCAACCAAATATTTGAATTTTGAACTAAAAACTAACCATTTAAAACTAACAATGAAATAGTAAAGTTTTCAGTAAAAAAAAATTAATTTTTAACCAAATTAATGAATTCTCGTCAGAAGTGAAGAATCTTCAATTGGAATAGTTGAATTTAGAAGAAGATGAATTTTCACCAAAAAAGATAAACCACTAACTGAAATTCTTGAAATTTTAATTAAGAAAATTAATTTTTAACCAAACTAATGAATCTTTATCTAAAATGATGAATCTTCAACTGGAATAGTTGAATTAAAAAAAAACTACGAATTTTCAACAAAAAATATAAACGACCAACTTTTTCGTTCAATTTTCAACTAAGAAGATTAATTTTGAACAAACAAAATCAATTTCCACCAAAAAAGACGAATTTTCAACCAAAAAATTTCTTTTTGCAACCAAAAATAAAATAATTAAATTTTGAGATAAAAAAATTAATGTTCAACGAAAGAGATGAATTTTTAACTAAAACTGTGAAATATTTATATATGACGAAATAAATACAATTTTGATTAAATTTTCTGAAAATTGTTATTTTATATTTATATTTAATCTCGGTCGGTAATGCAGTGAAAAAAAATACGAATGACGTCCAAGGTTTCAGCACTGGGAGTGAAAGTCATCGGAGTTCCCCGATTCTGGAATATCGCGCATACGGTTGTGGGACTTCTTGTGAATGAGACTTGTGTTTTAAGTGAACCGTGACAGTTATCACAAATACTTGATTTTTCTTCATCAACAAGTAGGACAAATTTATTTTAATTTTTAATTTTAACCACATAAAAAGTTTTTTTTTCAAGTATTGATTATAAAAATGTTATTATTTATACAAAAAATCAGTTTACTAACACGTAAAATTTTTCAGTAATCCGAATTTCAATTATTGTTAACATTATCATGTATTGAAAGTTTAAAAAATTGTTTATTATTATTTAATTCAAATTTCTGGCTAAGAAAATTTAAACAATTTTTCATTTTCAAAGTATTTTTTGCATTGATACATTATTATTGTCATGTTCAAAATAAAATTGTTCTATTTATAAGTTTAAAGTTATTAATTTTGCACTTGAGATTAAAATGATTGATTTTTAAAAATTGTGAGCACAATTTGAAAATTAATAATTTTAATTAGATTTTTAAATTTCAATTAGATTTTTAAATTTCAATTATATAAAAAATCAAAAATTAAAAATTAAAAAAAATTATAAAAAAAAATTATATAAAAAATTATATAAAAATAAAAAATTATATAAAATAAAAAATTTTGTTTAACAAAATGTCGATTTATTAAGATTTTAAAATAAATTTTTGAAGCCTTTTAAGGATTTTGGAAGGTTTTAAGATGATAAAAAAATTTTCTTAAAATTGCTAGGAAATTTTGTATTTTAATTTTAATTAAGATCTAAATTTAAGAATGCTTCAATTTTTAAACTCTTTTTAATTTTTCAATTTTAAATAATTTAAATAATTAATTAATAAAATTTGATTACATTTTTTATTGAAGTTGTAGTACTTAATAGTTAATATTTTTGGGCCAAAGGATTAAAATTTTTTTTTGAATTCTGGGTGCTATATTCTAAAATTTTAGGTCGAGTTTTTATTTAATTGTAATATTTCCGACACTTTTTTTCAAATTTATAGGCATTTTGTGGAATAAGATGCTAGTTAATATGAAATATTGGAAGGAAACATTTTTAAAATAATGTGTATAATATATAAATAATAATTAAATTTTCTTAAAAATCTTTCGAAAATTTTGATGATTTTTTCATTTAAAAAAATTAATTTTAAGAGTATTTTTGAACATTTCCTGAAACTTTTCAAAAGATTTTCAAAAATGTCAAACAAAATTTTGCAGGATTTTAAGAAAATGTTAAGAAAAATTCGAAACATTTGAAGAAAAATGTAGAAGTTTAGAATAATTAAATAAAAAAATTTATTCAAAATGATTCCAAAACATTTCAAACAAAATGTAGTTTTTTTTTAAAGATTTTAAGATAAAATTATGAAGCTTTTTGAAATGTTTGAAGATGATAAAACAATTTTCTTGAAATTCTTGGAAAAATTTCGAATGATTTTTTATTTTAAAAAGTTAATTTCAGAATCATCTTTGAAAATATTTCAAAACAATATTGATGTCAATAATAATTGAACAATTATTAATTTTAAATGACTGGAAATTAAAATAATTTAACTTATAGTTTTTAAAACTTTGAATTAAAAAAATATGAATTGTTCCGTTTTAAACATTTTCGTTTCAATTAACAGTATTAATATATATTCATTGAAGGTCTCAAGAAAATTTTTTCAATTAAAAAATTAATTTGAAACTTGAGAAGTTAAAAAAAAAATTCAAACAAAATGTCAAATTTCAAAATATTTTAAAAAAATTTTCAAGATTGTCAAAAAAAAATTTTTATAGGAAAAATTCGAAACATTTAAGGAAAAAGATAGAAGTTTCAAAAAATTCTTTTAAAAATTTATTTAAAAAGATTTCAAAAAATTGTAAAAAAATGTACATAGATTTTTAGATGAAATTATAAATCTTTTTGAAATGTTTGAAGATAATAAAACAATTTTCTTGAAATTCTTGGAAAAATTTTTAAGGATTTTTTATTTTCAAAAGTTAATTTCAGGATGATCTTTGAAAATATTTCCAAAAAAATATTGATGTAAATATTAATTGAACAATTATTAATTTTAAACAACTGATAATTAATAAGAACTCTGGTTTAAAAAAATATGAATGGTTCCATTAAAACAATTTTCAAACAAAATGTCGATTTTTTAAGATTTTGAAATAAAATTTTAAAGCCTTTTTAGGATTTTTAAAGATTTTCAAATAATAAACAAATTTTTTTCAAGTTCCTAAGAAAATTTTTAATAATTATTCATTTTGTAGAATTTATTTAAAGAGCATCATTAAACATATTATTAAAGATTTCCAAAGTTGTCAAAATAAATTTTGCAGGATTTTCAGAAAATTTGAGGAAAAATTCGAAACATTTGAAAAAAAGATAGAGGTTTAAACATTATTTCTTTAAATTTATTTAAAAAGATTTCAAAAAATTGTAAATAAAATGTAGATTTTGAAGCTTTGGAGATAAAATTATGAAGCTTTTTGAAATGTTTGATAATGAAACAATTTCCTTGAAATTCTTGGAAAATTTTTCAATGATTTTTTATTTTTAAAAGTTCAATTCAGGATAATCTTTGAAAATATTTCAGAAAAATATTGATGTCAATGATAATTGAATAATTAACAATTTCAAGCGACTTAAAATTAAAATAATTTAACTTATAGTTTTGAAAACTCTGAAAGAACAAAATATGAATGGTTATATCTTAAACATTTTAGATTCAATTTTTTTAATTTAAAAATTGATTTGAAAATTTCAAAAAAGATTTTAAACAAAATGTCGATTTTTGAATATTTTGGTTCTAAGACAATAAACAAAAAATTTTTAAAGTCCCAGGAAATTTTTTTCTGATTTCTCTATTTTGAAGAATTTATTTAGAGACAATCTTTAAACATATTTCGAAATATTTGAAAAGATTTCCGAAATTGTCAAAATATTTTTTAGTATTTTAAGATAATTTTAGTAAAAATTCTTGGAAAAATTTCAAATGATTTTTTATTTTAAAAAGTTAATTTCAGGATCATCTTTGAAAATATTTCAAAAAAATATTGATGTCAATAAGAATTGAACAATTACTAATTTTAAACGACTGAAAATTAAAATAACTTAACTCATAGTTCTCAAAACTTTGAGTAAAAAAAATATGAATTGTTCAATTTAAAACATTTTCGTTTCAATTTACAATATTAATATATATTCATTAAAGAAGGTATCAAGGAAATTTTTTTTATTAAAGAATTAATTTGAAACTTGAGAAGCTAAAAAAAAATTTCAACAAAATGTCGATTTTTGAAGATTTTGAGATAAAAGTTTGAAGACTTTTAAGGATTTTAAAAGGTTTTAAGATAATAAACCAAATTTTTTTAAATATCTAGGAAAATTTTCAATGATTTTTTTATTTTGAAGAATTTATTTAGAGAGGATTTTTAAACATATTTCAAAATCTTTCAAAAGATTTACAAAATTGTAAAAAAAATTTTTTTTAGTATTTTAAGAAAATTGTAGGAAAAATTCGAAACATTTTATTATATAATATGAATATAAATTGAATTTTACAAATTCTTAATTGTTCCATTTTTTAAACTTTCAATTTTTCAATCAAATTTTTGAATATTTATTTATAAATAACAACTGAATAATTATTTATATTTAAAAAATTCAAGTTAATTTAAGAGAAATTAAAAATTGTCAAAAAATTTAAGAATTTTTAACAAAAAATTTAGAAGCGTTTTAGGAATTTTGAAAGATATCAAGATAATAAACTTTTTTTTACATTCTTGGAAAATTTTCGAAGTATTTTTTATTTTGGAAATTAATTTCAAGAGATCATTTCAAACAATGTTTTCAATTTCAAACAGAAAAAAGAAGAATCTGGAAACTTTAAAGGGATTTTTATTCAATTTTGATGCATTTACAAAAATTACGAAAACTTTTAATCATTTTAGAAGATAATCAGCAATTTTTAAACAATTTTGAAAATAATTTGATATTTGGAAAGATTATAAAAAATGTCAAACGAAATGTCGATTTTTGAAGATTTGAAAATAAAGTTTTGAAGATTTTTAAGGATTTTGAAGTTTTTAAAAATAATAAAAGAATTTTCTTAAGATTTTTGGGAAAACTTTTGATAATTTTTTACTGTGAAAAATGAATTTTGAGAGAATCTTTAAATATATTTCAAAAGATTTCCAAAATGGTCAAAGAGTAATCTGGCAATTTTTTCAATTTTGAAGAATTTTGAAAAAATTTGAGGAAAAATTTTAACATTTTGAAAGAAATTTAGAAGTTTTGAAATTTCGAAAATAATAAAAGATTTGAAAATTTTTCAAAAATTTTCGAACAAAATGTCTATTTTTGAGGATTTTGAGATGAAGTTTCGAAGCTTCTCAAGGATTTCGATAGGTTTTAAGAGAAATTTAGGAATTGAAAAAATAATTTCAATAATTTGAAATTTGAAAGGTTTTCAAAGAATTCCAAACAAAATGTACATTTGTGAAGATTTTGAGATAAAATTTTTCTTTTCTAGGATTTTGATAGGTTCCAAGATAATAGACAAATTTTCTTAAGATTCCTGGATAAATTTTAACTGATTTTTTATTTGTTTAGAATAATTTCAAGAGAATCTTTAAGCACATTTCACATCATTTCAGAACATTCAAAAAATTCTCAAAAATGACCTGGAAGATCTTGAGATATTTTTTTAATTCTGCAGGATTTAAAAAATTTTTTAGGAGAAATTCGAATCATTTTAAAAGATGTGTGAACAATTAAAACAATTGAAAAATAATTTAAATTTTAAAAGTCTTCAAAATTTTATGTCAACAAAATTTATATTTTTGAAGATTTCAAAATAAATTTTGAAGCTTTTCAAAGATTTTGAAAGGATTTAAGATAGTAATGAAATTTTCTTAAGAATCTTTTGAACATTTTTAGTGATCCTTTTATTTTGAAGAATTAATTTTTAAAGTATTTCTGAACATTTTTCAAAACATTTCAAAAGATTTCCAAACTTGTCAAAATAGATTTTTGCTTTTGCAGGATTTTTGGACAATTCTAGGAAAAACTCAAAACATTCAGAAGTTTGAAAAAATTAAAAAAAATTTATTTGAAAAGATTTCAAAAATTTTCAAACAAAATTAAGGTTTTTGAAGAATTCGAGACAAAATTATGAAGCTTTTTGGAATGTTTCCGGATAACAAAACAGTTTTCTTAAGATTGCTGGAACAAATTTTAATGATTTTTCATTCTGAAAAATTAATTTCAGGAGAGTCTTTAGAAATAATTTTAAAAAATGTTGATGTAAATGACAATTGAATAATTATTAATTTCAAACGACTAAAAATTAAAGTAAATTAATTTACAGTTTTAAAAAGTTTGGATTAAAAAGAATATCAATGATTCCATTAAAAAAATTTCGGTTTTATTCAAAAATTTTTTTTTAATTATAGAAGAAGATCTTGAGGTATTTGAAATTATTTGAAATTTAAGAAGATTCGAAAAAGCTTTCAACAAAATGTCGATTTTTAAAATTTTGAAATAAAATGTTGAAGCTTTTTAAGGATTTCAAAAGTTTTTAAGATGAAATTATTTTTTATTGTGAAAAATTAATTTCAGGAGATTCTTCAGAAATAATTCAACAAAAAAATATTGATGTAAATAACAATTGAACAATTATTAATTTAAACCAACTAAAAATTAAAATAGTTTAATTCCAAGTTTTGAAAACTTTGGATTAAAAATAATATCAATGATTCAGTTTAAAAATTTTTTGTTTTATTCTCAAAAAAATTAAAAAATTTATAGAAAAAGAAGATCTTGAGGTTTTTTCAAACAATTTTTGAGTTATTTGAAATTTAAAAAGGTCCGACAAAACTTTCAACAGAATGTCGATGTTTGAAGATTTTGAAATAAAATATTGAAGCTTTTTAAGGATTTAAAAAATTTTCAAGTTGATAGCAAAATTTTCTTAAGATTCCTGGGGAAATTTTAAATTATTTTTTATTTAAAAAAATTTTTGGTGAAAATGGAAACATTTTAAAACACATTCAGGAGTTTTGAAAAAAATTTCAAAAATAATTTTTAATTTCAAAAGATTTTAATATATTTCAAACAAAATGTCTATTTTCAAAGATTTTGAGATACAAATTTGAAGCTTTTCAAGGATTTTCAAAGGTTTCAAGGGAAACAAATTTTCTTAAGATTCTTAGGAAAATTTGTAATGATTTTTTTATTTTGAAGAATTAATTTAAAGACAATCTTTTTAACATATTTAAAAACATTTCATAAGATTATTTAAAATTTGAAAATATTTTAAAAAATTTGAAACGAAATGTAGATTTTTAAAGAGTTCAAGATAAATGTTTAAACATTTTTACGGATTTTGAAAGGTTTAAAGATAATAAAACAATTTTTTCAAGATTCCTGGGAATATATAAAATATTTTTTTTAAAAAACTGATTTTAATAGAACATTGAAAAGTATTTCAAAATAAATTTCGATGTGAATAAGAATTTATTAATTAAAATTTTGAAACGACTAAAAATTAAAATAATTTAACTTTTAGTTGAAAAAATATTTGATTTAAAGAGATGTTGATTGTTAAATTTTTCAAAAATTTCGTTTCGATTTTTCATTTGCTTAGAATAATTTCAAGAAAATCTTTAAGCATGTTTCGAACCATATCAGAACATTCACAGAATTGTCAAAAAATGATCTGGAAGATCTTGAGATATTTTTTTTATTCTGGAGGATTTAAAACATTTTTTATGAAAAATTCGATTCATCTTAAATGATATGTGAACAATTTAAAACAATTGAGAAAATTTTGAATTTCAAAAGTGTTTCAAATTTTTTTAAGTAAAATGTATATTTTTGAAGATTTCGAGATGAAATTTTGAAGCTTTTCAAGGATTTTGAAAGGTTTTAAGATAATAACAAAATTTTCTTGAGAATCTGGGGAAAATATTTAATGATTTTTTTTTACAAAAAAGAATTAATTTTAAGATAATAAGACCATTTTCTTAAGATTCCTGGAAAAATTTCCATTGATTTTTTATTCTGAAAAATAAATTTTAGGAGAATCCTTAGAAATAATAATAAAAAAATATTGATGTAAATGAAAATTGAACAATTAATAATTTCAAACAATTAAAAATTAAAATAATTTAACTGACGGTTTTAAAAAGTTTGGATTGAAAAGAATATCAATGATTCGATTTAAAAAATTTTCGTTTCATTTCACAAGATACACAAAATTGTCCAAAAATATTCGTAATTTTGCAGGATTAAAAAAAAAAAATAGGAAAAATTGGAAACATTTGAAGATATTAAGAAGTTTTGAAAAAATTATTCAAAATATCATCAAAAATTCAAAATATTTCAAATAAGAAAATTTTAGGACAAATTCGAAACATTCTGAAGTTTTGAATATTTAAAAGAAAAATTGTTTAAATAATTAAATTAAGAAAATTAAATGTTTCAAGATAATAAAGCAATTTTCTTAAGATTTCTGGATAAATTTAAAATGATTTTTTATTTTGAAAACTTAATTTTAGGAGAAACTTTAAAACTATTAATGTAAATAATAACTGAAAAATTATTACTTCCAAAAGACTACAAATTGAAATAATTTAACTCATAGTTTTAAAAACTTTGAATTAAAAAATATCAATGGTTTAATCAATAAAATTTTTGTTTCAATTTAATAATATAAAAAATGTATTGAAGAAGATTTTAAGGTAATTTATTTTCATTTGAAAAATAATTTGAAATTTGATTTTTTAATTTCAGACAAAATGTCGATTTTTGAAGATACTGAAATGTAATTTTGAAGCTTTTTAAGAATTTTAAAAGTTTTTAAGATAATAAGCAAATTATTCTAAGAGTCCCAGGAAAATTTTGAATGATTTTTTGATTTTGAAGAATTAATATGAATAGAGTGTTTAAACATCTTTCAAAACATTTGACAAGCTTTATAAAGTTATCCAAAAATATTTTTCATTTTGCAGGATTTGAAAAAAATTAGGAAAAATTGGAAACATTTCAAGATATTAGGAATAATTTTTTATTAAAAAAAAAACTAATTCCAATAGGACATTGAACATTATTTTAAAGCAAACTTGATGTAGATGACAATTTAACAAGTATAAATTTGGAACGAATGAGAATTAAAATAATTTAACTTTTAATGAAAAAAATGTTTGATTTAGAAAGAAATGTCAATCGTCCAATTGGAAAATTTTAATTAATTGATTTATTCTTTAAATTAAAGCATTGCAAATAATAGCGTGGATTTATATTTTTCAAACCTGAAATCTTGGAATGAAAGTTTGAAATTAAAAAATTTTTAGTTCAATTTCAAAGTATCAAGTACAAAGGGTTCCACTTTAAGTTTCTTAATTTTCAGTTCAGTTTTGATTATTTCAAACGAAAAAAAATTTAGAGCCTTAAAAGTTCAAAATTTCCAATTTCAATGATGCTAAATTTTTTTTTCGACCGAGAAAAAATCGGGAATTTTTTTCCTCGATTAAAACGAAATTTTATTTTTTATTTTGGAAAGTTAATTTCAGGATAATCTTTGAGAATATTTCCAAAAAAATATTAATGTCAATAATAATTGAACAGTTATTAATTTTAACCGATGGAAAATAAAAATAATTTAACTTCCAGTTCTAAAAACTTTAGATTAAAAAAATATGAATGATTCAATTTAAAAAAATTTCGTTTCAATTCAAAAATTAATATATTTATTTTTCAAGTTTAAAAATCAATTTTAAAAGTTTTTAAAACATGTCAAACAAAATGTCGATTTCTGAAGATTTTTGAATAAAAGTTTGAAGCATTTTAAAGGCTTTTAATAGTTTTTAAGATAATAAACAAATTTTCTTAAAATTCCTAAGAAAATTTTTGTTGATTTGTTCAATTTGAAGAATTTATTTGAAGGGAATGTTCAACCATTTTTAAAAATATTTCAAAAGATTTACAAAATTGTCAAAAAATATTTTTAATTTTGCAGGATCAATAAAAAAAAATTAGGAAAAATTTGAAAAATTTCAAGAAATTAAGAAGTGTTGAAAAAATTATTAAAAATATTATTTGAAATTTGTGAATATTTAAAAAAATTTGAAACAAAATATAGATTTTTGAAGATTTTTAGATAAACATTTGAAGCTTTTTATGGATTTTGAAAGGTTTCAAGATAATAAAATAACTTTTTCAAGATTCCTGAGAAAATACAAAATGATTTCTTATTAAAAAAGCATCTCAAATGATATGTGAAAAATTTAAAAGAATTATAAATATAATTTGAAATTCAAAAGTATTTCAAAATTTTGTTGATAAAATGTTGATTTTTGAAGTTTTCGAGTAAAATTTTTGAAGTTTTTCAAAGATTTTGAAAGGATTTAAGATAATAATGAAATTTTCTCAAGAATCTTTTTGAATCTTTTTGAATCTTTTTGATTTTCTTAAGAAGCTTTTTGAAATGTTTTGCAAAAATTTTTTATGATTTTTCATTCTGAAAATTTAATTTCAGGAGAGTCTTTAGAAATAATTCAAAAAAGAAATATTGATGTTAATGACAATTGAATAATTATTAATTTCAAACGACTAAAAATGAAAAAAATTCTATTTGCAGTTTTAAAGAGTTTGGATTAGAAGGAATATCAATGATTCAATTGAAAAAATTTCCGTTTTATTAAAAAAAAAAAAAATTATTATAGAAGAAGAAGATCTTGAGGAAGATTTTCAAAATTTTCAAATTATTTGAAATTTAAAAAGATTCGAAACAACTTTTGAAAAATGTCGATTTTTGAAGATTTTGAAATGAAACGTTGAAGCTTCTTGAGGATTTTAAAAGATTTTAAGATGATAGCAAAATTTTCTTCAGATTCCTGGGAAAATTTTAAATTATTTATTTAAAAAAATTTTAGATAAAACGCCAAACATTTTAAAAGACAATTAGAAGTTTTGCCGAAAATTTCAAAAATTATTGAAAATTTGAAGATTTCAATAAATTTCAAACAAAATTCATATTTTTAAAGATTTTGAACTGAAATTTTGAAGCTTTTTAAGGATTTCTAAAGGTTTCAAAATAAAAAAATTTTCTTAAGCGTCCTAGGAAAATTCTTGGTGATTTTTTTTCTTGAAAAATTGATTTAGAGAAATCTTTTTAACATATTTCAAAACATTTCAGAAGATTTACGAAATTGCCAGGAAATATTTTTAAATTTGCAGGATTTAAAAAAAATTTGGAAAAATTGAAAACATTTCAAGACACTAAGAAGTTTTGAAAAAAATTGTCAAAATTTGAAAATATTTCAAAAAATTTGAAAAGAATTTTAGATTTCTAAATATTTCAAGATGAACGTTTAAACCTTTTTACAGATTTTGAGGGGTTTCAAGACAATAAAACAATTTTCTCAAGATTCCTGGGAATATATAAAATAATTCCGAAAAGCTGATTTTAATAGATCATTGAAAATATTTCAAAACTAATTCCGACGTAAATAACAATTTGACAATTAAAAATTTGAAACGACTGAAAATTAATATAATTCAACTTCAAATTAAAAAAATATTCGATTTAAAGAAATTTCCATTGTTCAATTTTCAATAATTTTCTTTTAATTAAAAAATGTTTTAAATTAATTGATTCGTTCTTCAAATTAAAGCATTGAAAATTGTAGCCTGGATTTATATTTTTCGAATTTGAAATCTTGGAACTATTAAATTTATAAAAGTTTGAAATTAAAAATTTTTTAGTTCTTAAAAGCTTCAAGTTAATTTTGGGAGAATCTTCAGAAATATTGAACAAAAAATATTGATGTATATCATAATCGAACAATTATTGATTTCATATGACTGAAAATTAAAATAATTTAACTTATAGTTTTAAAAACTTCAGATTAAAAAAACAGTAATGGTTCAATTAAAAAAATTTTCGTTTAATTTAAAAAAAAATTGAAAAAATTATAGAAGAAGATCTTGATGTAATTTTTCAAATTTTTTAAATAATTCAAAATTCAAAAAGATTCTAAATAAATACAATGTTGAAGCTTTTTAAGAATTTAAAAATTTTTTAAGATGATAGCAAAGTTTTCATAAGATTGCCGGGAAAATTTTGAGTTATTTTTTATTCAAAAAAATTTCAGGTGAAAATCGATACATTTTAAAATACATTCAGAAGTTTTGAGGAAAATTTCAAAAATAATTCAAAATATTTCAATAAATTTCAAACAAAATTGATATTTTTAAAGATTTTGAGATAAAATTTTGAAGCTTTTCAAGGATTTTCAAAGGTTTCAAGGGAAACTATTTTTCTTAAGATTCTTAGGAAAATTTTTAATGATTTTTTTTTTATTTTGAAGAATTAATTTAAAGATATCCTTCTCGACAAAATTTAATAATTTGAAATTTGAAAGGTTTTCAAATAATTCTAAACAAAATGTACATTTTTGAATATTTTGAGATAAAATATAGAAACTTTTCTAGGATTTTGAATGGTTTCAACATGATAAACAATTTTTCTGAAGATTCTTCAAAAAAGGTTTACTGATTTTTTATTTGTTTTAAAATAATTTTAAGAGAATCTTTAAACATGTTTCAAACCATTTTAGAACATTAAAAAAATTGGCAAAAAATATTCTGGAAGATCTTGAGATATTTTTTTAATTAGGCAGGATTCAAAAAAATTTTGAGGAATAATTCGAATCATTTAAAAAGATATGTGGACAATTTAGAACAATTAAAAATTAATTTGAATTTTAAAAGTATTTCGAAGTTTTGTTTAAACAAAATGTATTTTTCAAGGATTTCGGGATAAAATTTTGAAGCTTTTCAAGGATTTTGAAAAGTTTTAAGATAATTACAAAATTTGCTTTAGAATCCTGAGGACATTTTTAATGATTTTTTTATTAGAAATAATTAATTTGGAGAGTATTTTTAAACATTTTTTAAAACATTTCAAAGTGTTTCTAAACTTGCCAAAATAGATTTTTGCTTTTGAAGGATTTTTAGACAATTCTAGGAAAAATTCGAAACATTTAGAAGTTTTAAAAAAATAAAAAATAAAATTTATTCGGAAAGATTTCAAAAATTTCCAAACAAAATGTAGATTTTTGGAGAATTCGAGACAAAATTATGAAGCTTTTTGGAATGTTTCGAAGTGATGAAACTATTTCCTTAAGATTCCTGGAAAAATTTTTTATGATTTTTTATTCTGAAAAATTAAATGAACAATTATTAATTTCAAATAAATGGAAACTAAAATAATTCAATTCACAGTTTCAAAAACTTTGGATTAACAAAAATATTAATGATTCAATTAAAAAAATTTTCGTTTTATTTAAAAAAAAATTTTTTTAATTATAAAGGAAGGAGATCTTGAGGAAGTTTTTCAAAATTTGAAAATTATTTGAAATTTAAAAAGATTCGAAAAAAATTTCAAAAAATGTCGATTGTTGAAAATTTTGAAATAAAACGTTTTATTTTTATTACAAAAAAATTTCAGGTATAAATCGAAACATTTTAGGAGACATTTAGAAGTTTTGACAAAAATTGCAAAAATAATTCAAAATTTCAAAAGATTTCAATAAATTTCAAACAAATTTTCTATTTTCAAAGATTTCGAGACAAAATTTTGAAGCATTTTAAGGTTTTTGAAGGTAAACAAATTTTCTCAAGATTCCTAGGAAAATTTTTAATGATTTTTTAATTTTTAAGAATTAATTTAAGGACGATTTTTTAAGCATATTTCAAAACATTCCATAAGATTTACAAAATTGGCAGAAAATATTTTTAATTTTGCAGGATTCAAAAAAAAGATAGGAAAAATTGAAAACATTTTAAGACATTAGGAAGTTTTGAAAAAATTATTTGAAAATATTACAAAAAATTTGAAACAAAATGTAAATTTTTAAAGATTTGAAGATAAACATTTAAAGCTTTTTACGCAATTTGAAAAGTTTCAAGGTAATAAAACAATTTTCTTTAGATTCCGGGAAATATATAAAATAATTGGTTTAAAAAGTGATTTTAATAGAACATTAGAAAGCATTTTTAAAAAAATGTTGTTGTTCATGAGAATTTAACAATTAGAAATTTGAAACGACCGAAAATTAAAATAATTTAAATTCTAATTAAAAAAATATTCGATTTGAAGAAATGGTAATTGTTTAATTTTCAATCATTTCGTTTCAATACTTTTTTTTTTTAAATTGATTTATAATATATTGATGGGCAAAATATAGCGATGAAAGAAATGAATTTTAATAGAGCATTGGAAAGTATTTAAAAACAACAAATTTGATGTAAATAACAATTCACCAATTACAAATTTGAAACGACTGAAAATTAAAATAATTTAACTTCTAATTAAAAAAATATTCGATTGAAAGAAATGTTAGTTGTTCAATTTTTAAAAATTTCGTTTTAATTACATTTTTTCAATTAACTGATTTTTTCTTAAAATTAGAGCACTATTAAATTTATGAAAGTTTGAAATTTAAAATTCTTTAATTTTTGAAAGCTTCAATTTTCTACGTGTAAGTTATTGATCGTTTTATTATTATTATTATTATACCATTAAGCCATTTCCCTTTCGGGGTAGGCGTGACTTGCTCGGTTGGAAAGTAGTTCGGGATAAGTATATAGGTGTAAAGTAGGTCGTTATATGGTATAAGGTAGATAGGTATATAGGTATATATGTGTTAGGTACAGATATTTTCGATTGATCTGGAGTTTTCGTGTTATTTATTCAAATGACACGTTCACTCCGCAACACTGCTCCGACCCAGGTTGCTGATCAATCTCTCTAGCGATCACCCCAAGTGAGGAGCCTCACAAAATTGTTATGTATGGTTCCCCACTTGGGCCCATTAGTATCCAAGGTCTTTGTTTCAGGCATCATTCACTCTATTGTCACTCTGTTTATAAACTATTTGTCGCCAGACTTTTCTGTCCTGGCATACTACTCTAGCTTCCTTTACGTCCATGCATTTCTTCATGCAAGCTCTTCTGTTCCTATGACTTCTTATGTCCCTTCGGATTAATGTCTCATTTACAGATTCTAACCATTCTTTCGGCGGTCTACCTCTGGGCATTCTGCCATTTACTTTACCTTTATATACTTGCTTCGTCAGTAGTTCATCTTTCATTCTTTCAAGATGTCCGAACCATCTTAACTGATTTCTTTCCCATATGTCAACTAGCGTCTCCCCTGTACCACATTCTTTGAGGATTATCTCGTTTCGGACTTTGTCCATCAGTGTTTTCCCGCATATTATGCGCAGAGGTTTCATGCCGATCGCGTTGATTTTACTCCTGTCCTTTTCTTGACAGGTCCATGCCTCGCTACCGTATAGTACAGTTGGTACGGATATGGAATTATGTATGGCCATTTTAGCTTTTTTTGATATGTTTTTATTCGTGAGGATGGATCCTGCTCTACCGATAACCTGCTTACCCTTATTTATGCGCCTATCTAATTCCCCATCTATTTTTCCGTCGCTAGTGAATAGACTACCTAGATATACGTACTTGTCAACTTCTTCTAATCTCACATCATTTAGGACAATGTTGCATATTGTTTTCTCACTTTTTCCCTCAAACACCATGACTTTCGTTTTATTCACGTTAATTTTGAGGTCTATGTTCTTCATGCTTGTATTAAGTTTGTTCAACATTCTTTGCAAGCCTTCGACTGATTCTGCCATAACAATCTTGTCATCTGCGAAAGCCAACCCACGTACTTTGACGGTTTCGAGATCTATACCTTTTTCGTCGAAGAGGGCAGTTCTTAGACACTTATCCATGAATATGATAAATAGCCACGAGGACATAACGCATCCTTGTTTCACGCCTTGCATAATATCGAACCAGTCACTCAGTTTCCCATTTACCCTTACACTTGCTTTACTACCCGTATATATTGTTTTTATTGCTTGTAGGAGCCCTCCATTCACTCCATACTCTTTAAGGACTTCCCAAAGTTTACTTCTATTTACCGTGTCGAATGCTTTTTCTAGGTCAATAAATGCACAGAAAACTTTCTTTCCTACTCTCAAGCTTTTTTCTGTGATCTGTCTTAGGCTAAATATCTGATCTGTACATGATCTTCCTGGCATAAATCCACTTTGGACTTCCCATATCTTCTCTTCTGTAATTTCCATTACCCTACGAATAAGTATTTTTGAGTATATTTTACTTACGGTACTTAGTAGGCTGATACCTCTGTAATTACTGCATTTGTTTTTATCTCCCTTTTTATATATTGGTACAATAATCGTCTTTCTCCAATCGTCTGGGACTTCTTCTCTCTCGAAACATAAATTTATCAATTCGCACAACCTGTGAGGTATGTACTCGCCACCGTATTTAAGCATTTCAGCGCTAATACTGTCTAAACCAGCAGCCTTACCGTTTTTCAAGTTCTTAATTATATCTCTGACCTCAGTGACACTGACTTTTTCAATTGAGTTTTCTAATGCATTATGTTCAATGTCGTAGTTTTGTTGCCCTATATCTTCACCTCCTAATAGTTCTTTAAAAGAGTCTTTTAAAGCGTCTACTATCCCGTCTATATCATATAGCATTTCACCTTTGCTGTTTCTCATGCTAACAAACTCTGTACTTTTACTTTCCTTCAACTGTTTATATAATAGTTTCATAATTCCTTCAAAGTAGTTTATTATTTTATTCTCTTCTTCTGTTCTGATTTTCTCTTTACTCTCTTTGACTAGTCGTTTAACTTTCCTATTTTTGTGTCTGTAATCATTTTTAAGTCTAGTTCTCTCCTCATCGCTAACACCTGTCATGTTCAAAGTTCTTTTGTACGCTTCTTTCTTTTCTTGTTGGGCTGCCGCAATTTCATCGTTCCACCACGCATCGCCAGACTTTCTTCCTACCCTCGCTATACCACACACTTCAATCGCAGTTTCAACAATGGTATCCCGCAATAAAGCCCACGCGCCTTCTATATCTTTATTCCTTTCAAGCGGCTCCCAAATTGCCTTATCTACGCGTTCGTTTATCTT
>CAKNXH010064239.1:507713-555043 GCA_932178445.1 Andricus quercusramuli | reverse complement strand
TTTTGTGAGGAGAAAATTATTTCGAAAATTGAAAAAACGCTATAGGCATTAATAACAACAATAACAATGAAAATTCGATGGAAAAATTTTCTGTGGAAAAAATTTTGTGAGGAGGAAATTATTTCGAAAATTGAAAAAACGCTATAGGCTTTAATAACAACAATAACAATGCAAAATTCGATGAAAAAATTTTCTGAGGGTAAAAAATTTTGTGAGGAGAAATTTTTTTCTAAAATTGAAAAGACGCTATAGGCTTTAATAACAACAATAACAATGCAAAATTCAATAAAAAAATTTTCTGATGAAACAATTTTGTAAGGAGAAAATTTTTCCGAAAATTGAAAAAACGCTATAGGCTTTAATAACAGCAATAACATTGCAAAATTCGATGAAAAAATTTGCTGATGAAACAATTTTGTAAGGAGAAAATATTTTCGAAATTTGAAAAAACGCTATAGGCTTTAATAACAACAATAACAATGCAACATTCGATGGAAAAATTTTGTGAGGAAAAAATTTTGTAAGGAGAAATTTTTTTCGAAAATTGAAAAACGCTATAGGCTTTAATAACAATAATAACAATGCAAAATTCGATGAACAAATTTTCTGAGGAAAAAATTTTGTGAGGAGAAAATTTTTTCGAAAATTGAAAAAACGCTATAGGCCTTAATAACATCAATAACAATGCAAAATTCAATGAACAAATTTTCTAAGGAAAAGCTTTTGTGAGGAAAGAATTTTGTGAGTGGAAAATTTTTTCTAAAATTGAAGAAACGCTTTAGGCTTTAATAAAAACCATAACAATGCAAAATTCGATGGAAAAATTTTGTGAGGAAAAAATTTTGTAAGGAGAAAATTTTTTCGAAAATTGAAAAAACGCTATAGGCTTTAATAACAACAATAACAATGCAAAATTCGATGAAAAAATTTTGTGAGGAGAACATTTTTTCGAAAATTGAAAAAACGTTATAGGCTTTAATAACAACAATAACAATGCAAAATTCGACGAAAAATTTTTGTAAGGAGAAAATTTTTTCGAAAATTGAAGAAACGCTATAGGCCTTAATAACAACAATAACAATGCAAAATTCAATGAAAAAATTTTCCAAGGAAAAACTTTTGTGAGAAAAAAATTTTGTGAGGAGAAAATTTTTTCGAAAATTGAAAAAACGCTATCGGCTTTAATAAGAACAATAACAATGCACAATTCGATGAAAAAAATTTCGGAGGAAAAACTTTTGTGAGGAAAAAATTTTGTTAGTAGAAAATTTGTTTGAAAATTGAAAAAACGCTATAGGCTTCAATAACAACAATAACAATAAAAAATTCGATGAACAAATTTTCTGAGGAAAAAATTTTGTGAGGAAAAAATTTCGTAAGGAGAAAATTTTTTCGGAAATTGAAAAAACGCTGTGGGCTTTAATAACAACAATAACAATGCAAAATTCGATGAACAAATTTTCTGAGGAAAAAATTTTGTGAGGAGAAAATTTTTTCGAGAATTGAAAAAACGCTATGGGCCTTAATAAAAACAATAACAATGCAAAATTCGATGAAAAAGCTACTAATAACTTTATACAAATTATGAATAATTTTATTTCATTCAGTTCTGATAAAGGTATAGAAAATTTTTAATTAGAACCCACAAAGTATGTAGATTTCAATCATTATACCAGAAGAGGTATTTTAAGAAAAATACTAGTCAAAAGTTATAACTAATTTGTAAAACTAAACAAAAGAAGAAGCTTATGTCCTTATATTCTAAAACTAATTCTGTAATTAGGTGAAAGACCCTTGGATCGAATTATTTTTGTAGACGTGTTCCCTTCTTGAATAAATGAATCGTCGCAGCGACGTCAAAGCTGTGGAGAGTGTCAGCGATCTTGAAGATTGGTTGACGAACTCGGTCTTTGGGCTTAGGTTGATAAGTTAACCAGCTTTTGTACAAGCGATTCTTTGTCTACGGAGATGATGTCTTGCTTGCCGTCTTAGCTGATTATCGGACTGCCGAATTGATAGTCAGTTACGAGATACCTGAGTAGCGTTCATTAGTGACTTGCTATCCAGGTGTCATGTACCAACTGGGCAACTTCTAAGGGAAGATCATCGACCCTTTTACACGTATTAGAGGCCCCGCATTGGCCGTATTGTATCAATGTAAAACGGTTCGTACACTAAATTTGCTTCATAAAGTTAGGCAAGGTTGCGTGAGAAAATAAATAACTCTTCATTAACCAAAACAATTTACTCCATTTATGAATGATATATCTACAGTATATACATATGAAAAATTTAATTGATTCGTTATTTATGTTGAGAGATGCCAAAAAATGTATATTATTTTATGAAAGGCTGCGCCTTGACCGTGCTATGTATCGATGCACAGTCATTCATACATTAAATTTGCTTCATGAAATTATGCATCTATGCGTCATATTTTGTATGAATAATTGATTACGTGGGAAAATAAATATATTACTCTTAATTGCCCCAAAATCTTTGTTCCAAAGAATTATAGTGCTTGTGTAAATCGACTTCTTCAAACATTGAGCAGCGTTGAGTAAAAATTATTTCCAATTACGTAAACTTCATTTCATAACTAAATTTCATAACTTAATGTATCAATTGTCCCAAGACAAATATGAAAATTTTCCATACAATCACTGTTTAATATGATATCCGACGAGAATTTTGATCGGTATTTATTTATTACATTTACTCAGTGTTTCAATTCATACTGAACAGGTGGGCGACCAGCTATGATCTTTTCGAAGTCACCAGAAAAGTTGATTGTTAAACAATGAGACAAAATAATCTGGATTTTATGACTTGAATTTATTTTTTGCATAATGCATGTAGGTAGTAATGCAAATGTATGCTGTATGAACGTAAAGAGTTGAGAATGATAACTGGATGGAAGACCACTTTTCAAAATTCTTATTTCAAAACAAATTGTACGTAAATTATAAAAGGCCCAAGTAGGTAATTCCTAAAAGAAACTACGCAACTCGCAGCGGCGGATAGAAACTACGCATCTGGCGCGCTCCATACTAAGTATATAGAAGTTTGTACATAATTAGTATAGAGCTCGCCAGATACGTAGTTTCTATCCGTCGCTGTGAGTTGCGTAGTTTCTTTTAGGACCCATCGGTATAATGTATGCACGATAGTGACATTCCTGGTAGAATTTTATGAACTTGAAAGAAAGGACTTTACTTTCCAAATTTACCAGGACTGATACTCTAGAAAAGAATCTTCCCTCTTGTCTAATAATATTTCAAACGTTGCTCCTTTCTACTCTCAAATTTACAAGTAAAATAATAATTCTGAATCAAATATTGTTCCGAAATAAAACTCCACAGATAAAAAATCGAGAACTGTATTTATAGCACTGAAATTTATTCTGTATCATCACTGAGAGATTTTTCAAAATGATTTACAATTTTCATCTACTTTTATTTAATAATAAATATAACTTAATTAGTTTGATGCGCCAACATAACAAATTTAGAGAAAAAACAATAATTTTAATGCATTTTTCCGCTCTTTCAGATTTGATTTTCAACTAAATGTTTTTATTTCTATTTTTTCGTATTTTAATGCTCCTAATACATATATGTACATGCGCAAAAATTATGTAAAAATACATAAAAATAATAGCTCTTTTCAGTTAACGAGCTTTTTCTAACAGCACTTTTTAAATTACATGCTTTCGATTTCAAGGTTCTCTCGAAATTTCGATCGATTTTAGAATTACTCAAGTATTTTCAGATGGAAAAATGGGAAATGTCCTTCAAACATTTAGAAGCCTTGTGAACTGTGGATAGTTCTTACGCAATATCTTTCTCAATAAAAAATAATGACTTACAAAAACAGGTCTCAGATTTACGATGTGTTTACTTTCTTTACGGGTAATACCAAGTAAATAAACAGCTAATAATTCCATTGAAAACATTCTCCAATCTTTTTCGTAGAAAATAGATGTATTTACTTGCACTCCTTTTGTTTGAGGTTTTATTTTCAATTTCACGAATTTACGATATTTTAATTATATTGAAAAAATTTTAAGGACTATAGAAGAATTAATTTTTTTATGTCTATTGCAAAATATATTGAACAGATTTGCATTAAATTTCTAACTAGACATGCGTGGTACTATTCCATAGTGTTTTTCTCTGTCATGAATTTACGATATCTTCGTAAATTTAAAAAGTTTAAAGATTTTATAATACAAATTTTTCTGTATCTTTGCTTACGTTTATGAATAAATGCATGTACTGATTTGCATACAATTTTAACTAGTGCCTTTTTCCAAAAATTTATGGTACCTTCATTAGTTTACAAGTTTTTTAGAATTTTATAAATTTGCGATTTTGCCTCATATTTGCTCTCGTCCATAGCAAAATACGATGTGAAGCACCGGGTTTTATCTGGATGTACTTTAAAATATTTTCTAATAGTACTTTCAAGATTTATATTTTTACTGAAGACGAGTGGGTGATATTTACTGGTTATATGCTTTAGGATTTATTAATTAATTTGTTGCTATAAAAAATGTCTGGATTTTATGATGAGAAATTAATTTTTTATCTTTCTGTTCTTTTATTTAAAAATGGTTGTAAATAACTCATTAGAATTTAGTGTTCGTCCGTGTCTATGACTCCAAGAAAATTTTAAAAACATGTGTTTTCACGATCAAAACCTCCATTTTCTCAGCACTTTGCGCTCAGATTTTTTCGCCTTTCGTACATCGTGCTCGGCTTGGATGAAAAGAAGAAATTTACTTGCAAATATTATAAAATACACAAAACCTTTACTTTTTAAGTGATTGTTTTTGTTTTTATTTTAGATTAAAATGGAAGTTCATTTACTTGAGGCTCTATCGGCTTTAAGGAACACATTCTCATTACAATACGCACACACTTTTTCGGAGTACAAAGAAGAACACTTAATTTCTTGAGAAACAGTTTTGGTTTAACTGAAAATGCTACGAAAAAAGAAAATTCCGTTTTTGGTCAAGCAGTGTTTGTTTTCTTCATTCAGAACTATATTTGAATTTTTTTTACATAAAACCAATATCTTCTCATGAGGATGAGAATCTAAAAATATGATTTTTCGTTTATTTTTTAATGTCATTTTTAATGATTAAAAAAAACTACACAGCCTATGAAAAATAATTTTCACGATTGAAACAAAAACTAGGCGTCATGTAAAAAAATAATTGATAACAAACCTGTAGATTTTTCTTTGATGGATAATGTTTGTCTTATCATCTTTCTTCGTATCTTGCATAGTCTGAAAGCAAAATGAAATTTTTTATTTAATTTTTTATATATTTCATGGGGTCAAGATATGAATTTTTGATTTTTCAAGAAAATTAAAAAAGTTGTGATGATAATCTTGTAGAAATTGCAAAATGCAACGTTTTTGTTCTCTTGCCTTTTTTTTAATACCGTGCGTTGTTTGGCATAAAATTTTGAGTTCCGTTCGTTTTGTTTTGGATTTTGAAAATGCTATAGCTCTCATGGTTTTCTTTTTATACGAATTGCCGTGAATAGAATTTAAAAAAAATGATTTCAAAAATTTTGAAAATGTCCTAACTTTTTGAATTTCTATCAAAAATAGCTGGCTAACGAACTTGTCCTTTCCTTTGAGGACCTAAAAAATGTGTCTATGCTCAATCCAATCCGATCATTTTTTCTAAAGTTCTCGTGCCTACAGAAATACAAACTACAGACAGACTAGAGACAGACTACTGACAGACTACAAACTACAGACGGACAGACACATTGATGAAAATCGTTTTTTCTAGCTCAGGAAGTCTCAAAACGTGAAGATTTGATGAAAAACGACTAAGTCAAATTTTACATGAAACCGATACCTTCTCATTAGAATGATAATGTAAAAAATGTAAGTAATTTTGTACTAAAAAGATATTTTTTTGTTAATGGATTCCAGGAATATAATACATAAAAAAAGAACAGAATGATAAGTTTTTCATTTTAATTGAGGTATTCGTTTTTTCAAAAATTATTTTTAATAATCAATTTCATCGAATAAGTTTCATTAGATGCTATGAGAAAAAGGGTAGTTTCTCAGGATTTGAAGGTTGTTGGAGTAAGTGTACAAATTAAAACAAGAATCTCTACAAACTATACAAAATATAGTATTGAAGGTCAACAAAAATACACTAAATACAATGTGAAGTCCCTCCTCAGAAGTAACATTTCTTCAGCCGATTTCTTACCTGATATGATATTGAGGCAAGTCGAGTGGGGGGGGGGGGGGGAGAACGTGCACCCGTTTTTTGTCTGTTGGTTCTGGTCATCCTAATTTACATGCGTAATAATGTATGTTAAAATACATAAAAATAGTAACTACTCTCAATCCAAGAGATTTAGCTAACAGCGCTTTTTAATTTGGATGTTTTAGATTACAAGGCTCTTTAAAATTTTGATCGATGGTGAAATCAATAAAATATTTTCAGCTAGAAGAATTGGGAAATTTCTTCTAATAAATTATAAGCCTTGAAATATGCGAAAAGATTTTACGCTACATCTTCCTAGGAATAGAAAAAAGGAATTATAAGAATTGTTCTCAGATTGACTGTGTTCAGTTGCTTCACGTGTGATATCAAGTAAATGGAAATATTAACCTAACATTTTTCTAGAATAATCAGCTCCTAGAGGCTGACTCACACTTGAGCTAATACTTCTACCAACACAATTTTAAATACCGCTGCAAAGTACTATGGGTATATCGGGTATATTCACAATGGATGTATTTAGGTTAATCAGTACAATGATTGGCCACGTAAGAAATTTATTCAGTTTAAACATTTGTAAAAAAACGGTAGGCGTAGTAGTAAATTTTAAGAAGATTTAAATTACCATACTACGTTAGGCGTTAAAAGCATTCGATCATTTATATTTAAAGAAATTAACAATTATGGCAAAAAACACAATGATTGGCCACGACGACATAGCGATTACCATAGGCCAATAAGTGTATGAGTGGCCACTGAAATGTGGTAAAATACAGTCATAGGCCACCTCAGGTTATATAGATTACTGAGTTTGAAAGCACACTGATTAGCTTCTAAATTGTATCATGATTGGGTGCGGTCCAAAACAGTTTTTGACAAGATTTCCATAAATTATTCATAAGACAAAGGGACAAGCTATAACATGCATAGTCTATAAAATATTTAAACAATTACGAATGAATATTTGCGGAGATATGAGTCATTTGTTTTCCTATATTGTGGCGAATCATTATGTTTCCACTTTATTCATGAAGGCAAATACTGGCCACCCATTTATCGATATGCATACATCATATCTGCCGTCCTGATGAAGAAACTGTACAACTGCATTTTTATCAAAAAAGAGTTTTTGATATGGTTGGATTCGTAATCAAAAGACGAATTCACCAACCCGGATGGAAATTTAAGTCGGGGGCTGACCAGTTTACGGCTGGAGAGCCCGGTTTTAAGCCGGGAGCTGGCCGGGGTTTCTGGTCGGAATCCGACCAGAACGTCAGGCTGCGCTGGCTAGCGTCCGGCCATGAAGCAAGGCCGTGATATGGCCGGGCTGCCCGACCGCAGCCCGGCTGAGATCAATTGGTGTTATAGTAGATTTAAATTGATTGAGTTACAATTTTATGAAGAGTGTATGCCATTTAGGGACCGTACTTGAATTGCATAACAGCTCAAGGGGGAAGGATGGGTCGAGAGATGTTGTTATAATTTGTTACGGAAGAAGGAGGGCGCTCGTTCATGTACGTAATCTTTGGAAATGTTTGAATGAAACAAACAACTCACAGCAATTGTACATAGAAGTCAGGAAAAAATCAGAGATTTAGGTAACTAAATCTTGCAAAAGTCAGAGAATTTCTATAACTTTAAGTATCTGCCAAGCAGAATGAAATTGAAACATTTCAATTTTAATTTGAAATTCTTTTATTCCGTTTGTAAAAGATTCTAGGTCAAAAATCTTACAAGTTTGAGATTTTAGTATTTAATTGATAATGGTCAGGGAAAATGAAAAACAATTTATACAATTTCTTATTTCTTTGAAAATTTAACAGTTTTGTTCAAAAGGCATCCTTTTTTATTGAAAGTTCAACTGTTTTGTAGAAAATTCGTCTTTTTGGGTTAAGAAAGAAGTATCTTCGTAGAGGATAGACTTCTTGTTAACACTAATATTTTACTTATTCATTATTTCATTTATTTCAGTGATATTTTTCAGAAGTTTTGAAATTTGCATAAGATATAATTTAAAAATCACTTCAAAAAATTATCTGATTCGAGACTTGCGTCGTCTGCTTTTCATCACGTTTAATGCTACTTTACTTTTCAATACCACCAACGTAGACTTTTCGACTTTTTGGGCTATTCTGGGGAACTGACGGACTCTGGTCGGTGAGACTCAAACTAAGGAGCGGTCCTTCCAGGGGGTAATGGCAAAGCCCACTGGAATATCGAGAGCGAGAGTTTTCATGGATCGCCATGTCGAGAGCTGAATGGTACCAGGGTTAACAAATCCTCTGACATCCCGGCCTGCCCCCCCCCCCTCAGTAGAGGTGGACAGGTAGGCGTCTCGAAGGAGGTGCCTTAACGGGGACTTTGGGACACCAGGTCGAATCCCATAGTCTGTAGACCCGCCTCTTGCAAGCGGGGCTCTGTGGGGGGTGTTTCTTATTTCCCTAGCTTCTCGTGACACAGAAATATTACCCAATAATCCAAAAAAACAAAACACAAACGACGAGGGATCCGCTTCGGGTCCCTCACTCACCCCACTGCCAAAAGTGGGAGGCTCCGTAGGGGGCAACCCACCAGAGGCGGTGCGAAATAGTGAAGATGGTGGAGACAATAATGTCGAATCCGTGGGAGTGCAGCTAACGGAAGTCTCCGCAGGAAAGAGGGGCCGTAGCGGAGCACAAAGAAGGAGAGCCCGTAATACGCGGCCCGCCAACAGCAGCCAAGGCTCCTCACAAGGGGCAGTGGCTGCGGAAACTTTACCCGAAGCAATTTCTCAGGCTTATTCTATAGGCAAGAGAAAGAAGGGCTCAGGAGAAACTCCCCCAAACAGGGAGTTGAAACGGTAGAAGGCTCTTGTAATACAGGGTCTTACTTTCGCACAGATGGCCAACGCCCTGGTGGAAGTTGTCGTTGCGCCGGGTTATCCTGATAACTGGCTGACTCTTGAAGATTTGGACAGGTTGAGGGATGAAATCTCAAAAGGGATCGACGCGTTAACTCGCGAGGGATGCGCACCCAGATTCAACGACATCTTCATTAGGTCGGGGGCCATCGTTGTGGAGGCCGCTGACATCTGGTCGCGAGACTGGATTGTGGAGAAAACCCCAACGTTCAGGCTTGAAGAAGGTCTGAACTTGGAAGTCAAGGGGACGGAGTGCCTGTAAAGGTACCGCAGATAGACCGTATTGATTCCCAGTGACCCCGAGAGTCCGGCGACCGTTATCGGGCTCCTGAGCTTTCAGAACCCGTCCCTGCGAACTGATTCGTGGAAGGTGTTTTCCGACGGGCAGGGAGCCAGGCTGAAGGGGAGAGGCTGGATCCTAGTTGTTGGTCTTGTCGAATCCTCGATCAGAGCCCTTGCAGCTCTAGATTATCGTAACTATCTAGGGGCGATTAGTTTTACCTTCCGGGTGTCCCAAGTAATATCCCTAAGGGTCCCACAAGCGTCCGGAGATGCCCCGAAGTAGCCTCTTAATGGCTGAGACAGGAATCTCCATTACGCAGATTAATTTGCACCACAGCAAAGGCGCCTCGGCGGTTCTAGCCAGACGAATGTCTGCGGTGCAGACAGGGCTCGCCCTAATCCAAGAGCCAAGGGCATGAATAGCCGCCAAGGGTATGGATGCGATCTTGGTGCCTCAATTCTGTTCTAGAGATCTCACTGTTATTAAGGTGAGACTTAGGGGCAGTAGCGGAGAAAGTTTAGAGGTATTTATTGCCTCGGCTTACTTTCCTGGCGATGCTGAGAGACCCACGCCTCCCAGGAGGTGGAGGCTCTAATTCGGTATTGCCAAGAGAAGAAGATTCCTCTGCTGTTGGGTTGTGATGCGAACTCTCACCACACGGTGTGGGGTAGCACAAACATCAATAACAGAGGGAGATATTTGAATGAATACATAGCAGACACAGAGCTGGAAATTCTGAATCGCAGTGATACTCCCACATTCCAGGCTAAAAACAGGAGTGAGGTTCACGACTTGACTCTATGTTCAGGTGCACTGCGGAGCAGGGTAGTGGATTGGAGAGTCTCCGATGAGGAGTCACTTTCAGACCACAAACACGTCGTGTTCGGATTAACCCTGGGAAAACCGGTGGTTTCTAATATCAGAAGCCCCAGAAATACACTTGGAGACTCATATAAAGAGGAACTCGAAGGGAGGCTTGCGCAATTTCCCACAAGCTAGGAAGGGAGCAGAATGGTGGAACACCCACCTGGAGAGACTCCGTAGAAAGACAAGAATGTTGTGCAATAGGGCAAATGGAACTAAATTGCCTTCGGACTGGGACATCTATAAGATGGCTGAGTGCGAATACAATAAAAATATAAGGAAGTATAAGCAGGAAGATTGGAGGGGCTTCTGCGAGGAATCGAAAAACATTCTGGAAACAGCGAAGCTTCACAAGATCCTAGCGAAAAATCCGGAAGCTCGCCTCGGGCACATAAGGCTCGATAACGGCGAGTTTGCCGAAGATGAAGTAGCAACGCTGAATCACCTGATGGAAGTTCACTTCCCGAGTTTTCAGCGAATCCGAACCTACCAGGAGGAAGAAGACCGGGGACAGGAGTTGGAGAGGGCCGACTGGAGTTTCACCGCTAAGGTCGCTGATCACAAAAAGGTGGAATGGGCCGTAGGGTCCTTTTGCCCCTTTAAATCACCAAGGACGGATGGTATTTATTCAGCGATTTTACAAAAAGGCATGAATTCAGTCGTCCCTCCTCTGACGAAATTATTTAGGGCAAGTATAGCCCTTAAACACGTGCCATCGGCATGGAAGGATGGCAGAGTGGCCTTCATACCCAAACCTGGGAGGGTGGGTTACACTTCTGCCAAAGATTTCCGAACAATCAGCCTAACATCTTTTATCCTGAAGGTGCTAGAGGAGCTGATCGAGAGATATATTAGCGATGAGGTGCTTTTGGCCTCCCCGCTACATAGAGGGCAGCATGCTTTACAGGCAGGCTGCTCGGTAGAAACTGCGCATAATGCTGTTTTAGCAAAATTGGAGCAGCAGTTGGAACAAAAGGGGTATGATGTGGGCATTTTCTTGGATATAGAGGGTGCTTCCAGCAATACTCCTCCAGAAGTCATCTGTCGAGAGGCTTTTAGATGTGGCGTGCCGGACCAGCTAGTATGCTGGATAGGAAGCATGCTACGCCGAAGAAGACTCGAAATAAGATGGGGTGAAGGCCTAGTATGGGGGATAGCTCCGCGGGGTTGCCCACAGGGGGGTGTCCTGTCGCCCTTCTGTGGTGCATTGTAGTGGACAGCCTCCTTCGAAGGCTAAATAAAGAAGGTTACTATACTCAGGGATATGCGGACGACTTTGTAATCCTAGTTAGGGGGGCTCATCTGGAAACGCTGATGGGTCTTATAAGGTCGGAAACTGACGTTTTCAGATTCAGTTAGATATCTGGGAGTAATCCTAGATAGCAAGCTGAGCTGGGTAAAGCACCTGGAAACCCAATGCAGGAAATTTGTCAGGACTTTTTGGATGTGCAGGAGAGCCTTTGGGTTGACGTAGGGGCTAGGGCCTGAAATGCTTGAATGGCTCTACTCTACTGTCTTAAAACCCAGGCTCCTACATGCGGCCGTGGTCTGGTAGCCACGGGCGAAATTTAAAAAAATGCAGGACAGGCTGCGAAGATTACAAACGCTAGCATTTACAGGTTTTACTGGAGCAATGAGGACTGCGCTTACAGTGACGATAGGATTCATGCTCTGTGAGGAACCCCTACATGTTGCGATAACCGCTAGAGCGGCTCATGCGATGGGCCGCCTGGCAAGAGCAAATAGATGGA
Source organism: Andricus quercusramuli (assembly GCA_932178445.1). Taxonomy (NCBI): domain Eukaryota; kingdom Metazoa; phylum Arthropoda; class Insecta; order Hymenoptera; family Cynipidae; genus Andricus; species Andricus quercusramuli. Next base: position 542,981 of record CAKNXH010064239.1, on the reverse strand, counting down.
CTCCGGGGACTAGACACACTAGACTCCCGAGTGATATCAGCGCACTGCCAATTCTACAGATGAGGCAAGATAAAATAACAACACACTTCAACTTCGCCAAAGCTTTCGGCGTTTCTATCCCAAGCAGGGATCTCTGGAAAGAAAATGTTAACCCGCTTCTACAGGGGGAAATCTGGTATACGAATAACTCCAGAGGAGAGGGAGGGTGAGGAGCAGGAATTTATGACAGCAAGAGAGAGAAAGGGATAAAGATCACACTTGGGCGACACGCTACTGTCTTTCAAGCAGAGGTCCTGGCCATCCTTCGATAGGGATACCAGACAACATTAGAACTGGTTTGGGAATGCAAAAAGGCATTAAACCAACTTGCAGAAAGAAACAAAGTGACTCTCATATAGGTCCCTGGTCACACAGGGATTAAGGGGATGGAAGAGGCGGACCAGTTGGCCAAGTGCGGCGCAGCGAGCGAATTCGTAGAACCGGAACCGGTACTGGGAATAGCGTCTTGCAGCGTCGGAATGGCCATTAAAAACTGGATCCGAACATAACACAGGGAATACTGGGAACACACAGTCAAAAAAAAAGGTTCAATTTTGTTGCAGAGCATTTTGCTCCAACGATCATTTGACTCTCGAGATCATAATGATCTGTCCATTCGGATCACCTTGATAATCTTTTTCGAATCATTTGTCAAACTGAACAAAATGGCCTCCTATTTTTGGTGCTGATGTCATAACGACATAACCTACAAATTTTATCTTACCACACGCAAGTGACAACTACACTTAACAGGCGACACTTTCTCATATCAGATTTCGTTAATTTTTTAACTTTTCAAGTACACTGCACGATCAGAAACCATAAAAAGCGTGCATATGAGTTCAAGTACTCTAAGAACGTCAGCCATCTTGGTTTGACTTGATACATGATCCCGTATCAAGTCATTATGATCTCAAAAGTAGATCATTCATTCTGGTCGATCAAAATGCTCTTGATTTCGGTATCATTTTTGTTGCATATCAAAATGACATTGATTTCGGTATGATTTTGAACATATTTTTTTACTGTGCAAACCAAGGGTTGCCGTCAGGCAAAATCCATCCCGGGGGAATATATATGGACAGAGCCAGGGAAATCCTGGGTTCACCTAAGCAAGACATGAGGACAGTGGTACGGACCCTGACAGGGCACAATCACCTTAACTATCATATGCACAAAATCGGGTATGGTCCCACGACGGAGTGCAGGAGGTGCGGCGTGGATGACAAAACATCCCTGCATGTATTATGCCAGTGCCCGGTATTAGCTAGGCTCAGGCAACAGACTCTCGGGGGCCATTTTATGGAAACAGAGGAAATTGAAACGCGATCAGTGGTCGACATACTGGGCTTCGTCAAAAGGTCTTGGATCAACTGCTGAGAGTGAATAAGTAAGGGTGTGACACAATAGGCTTTATAGCTTGATCGCCAGGGGAGCTCTTCATGGGCTTCCAGTCCGTATTAGAACTAACTAACCATGTATTGGGTTTTCTATTATTTAGAATCTTTTATTGTTCGTTTAAAAAAGTTTTAACAATTATAAATTTAGTATCTGTATAATATTTCTTGTCATCATTAATTTATAATTTTCATTACAATTGTGAAGAAAAGAAAACAACATCGATTTTTGGGCTCCAACCCTTAAAGTCAAAAGCAACCACCTTCACTCGACGCAGATATGTCTTTGTCAAAAAATACTCTTTTTCAGAATTTCACAGTGTATATAGAGTCTCTGGTTTTTTGGCTCGTCAAAAATACTAAAACCGATTTTCGGGCTACAACCCTTAACATAAAAAACAACCCCCGTCACTCGACGCAGATATGTCATTGTCAAAAAATACTCTTTTTCAGAATTTCACAGTATATATAGAGTCTCTGATTTTTTGGCTCCTGAAAAATACTTGAGCCGATTTTCGGGCTTCAACCCTTAACATAAAAAACAAACCCCTTCACTCGACGCAGATATGACTTCGTCAAAAAATACTCTTTTTGAGAATTTCACAGTGTAAATAGAGTCTCTTATTTCTGGGCTTCTCAAAAATACCAAACACCGATTTTGGGGCTGCAACGTTCAAAGTTAAAAAACAACCCCTTGACACCAAGCAGATATGACCTTATCAGAGAATAATCTTCTTTATAATATTACTGCATGAATAGAGTCTCTAATTTTTGGGCTTCTCAAAAATTCCAGCTCTGAATTTTGGGCTCCTACTCTTAACGTTAAAAAGCGACCCCTTAATACCACGCAGATGTGACTTTTTCAAAGAATTATCTTTTTCAGAAATTTACTTTGTAAATGGAGCTTCTGACGTTTGGGACTCGGAATGTTGTGGGGTGAATAGAGTCTGTGATTTTTGGGCTCATCAACACGAATTCATAAATAGGCGTTTGATTTTTCAGATGTAGGGGCGGTTTTTGCAAAAAAAAAAAAAGGAAACATTCGGGAGGCCAAGAAAAGTCCAGCACTAGTTTATATTTTTTTTTTCCATGTTTGAGTTTTTACTTAGGGGGTGGTTTGAATTCCGGTAGGGTTAGATTTTGGAAATTGGTTGTTGGCGCGTTTAAGAGGCCAAAAAAAGTCAAAAGTTCTGTCGTCTTTCATTTTTAATTTTTTCAAATTTCTATGTAGTGGAGCCCAAAAATCGGCAATGCAGCCCAATAAACGTTAGCCCTAAACAAGCTAAAAAAGGGGCTAGTCTTACGAAAAATTCCATAAAGGTAGACAATCCGGACATATTTACAAGCGGTTTTGCTTCAAAATGATGAAATTGAATTATTCACACAACGAGGCTTGAAACGAGCGAGTTACGATTAACATGGTTCATTAATGTCAATGATTTTTAATTGACAGTAGCTAATTTTATTCCTTAATTTATTTATAATATTTCTATTCATTATGTTTTCATTTAATATCATTCAGGAAGTTTTAATTCACTTTGATATTATTTAATTTCAAATGTATGTATATTTATTTTAATTTTTATCTGCCAAGTGTATAATTGAGAATAACTTCACTACTTCCTAAACAAAGTAATTTCTACAAAAAAATTTTATTAAAAAAAACTCTCTGCCGATCACTTAAACGAAAGTTCGTGGATATTCCAGCTTCTTAGGTCGAATTTGAAATCTATTCCTTATACATATAATTACTAAATGTCCAAATCCTCATCGAATAAAATTCAAGCGACATGGCATGGAAAATTTTCATTGTTATCAACTAACAATTTATATAGTGAGTAAAATATAACGTTGTTTGCGTTCTTACACATCCAAGACGCGTGAACTAGAATCAATAGAATTTGGAACGAGTTTTATTTAAGTGTATTTAAGATTTAAAGAATCTCCTATCGAATAAGATTTTTAGTTAGCTTAGTCGTATAGGTACTGAAAGGTCCACTTCTGTACATAATCCGAGGAAGAGGAGATAAATAATTTCGTAAAACTGCTAGAATAAATAATGTAGTAAATTATATTTATAATGATTACAAATTATATTATTCTTGCAGATCAATTATTTCTTCTTCACCTACGTCGAGATCATACAAATACTCATAATTCACGAGGAAGTCAAACAAGATGATAACAGTTCATGACTTTATTGTACTATTTTCAACTAAAAATGTACGCATTATTTTGAGCAGTTACACCTGGATTGAAAAAATTATCATAAAGTATAATTATGTCTTCAAACATTCTCAAACAGTAACAATTTTGACTCCGAACGGGGAATTTTCAAATTATTTTGATACATTTTTTTCTGGAAAATGATCTTCTTTTGCTCTGTTGGGAATCGAACCTCAGAAATTCCGATTGCTGGTCGGGTGCTTTCCCATTAGGCTACTAGAAAGATCGAGCGAAGAAGCACCCGGCCGGCAATCGGAAGTTCTGAGGTTTGATTCCCAGCGGAGCCAAAGGAGAAGATCTATTTTCAGAAAAAAAAATAATTAAAATAATTTGTAATTCATATCTCAATCTAGTCTGAAAGGGCCTTAAACATTTCTGTTATTCTCTCATGACAATTCAGATAGATTCCTTGAAAAATTTTCAAATATAATTATGATTCTGACCTTGAACAGAAAACCTAATAAATGAATAATGAAATAATGTCCCGGGGGGGGGGGGGGGCGGAAAAACACCACTGTGACTGGTCAGAGAAATAATTTAAGTCACACCCCTACCTCTTTCAAATGTCACGTGAAAGGCACACCTGTGAATGATCATAGAAATACTTTCAATAACACCCTCAACCTTTTCCAATGTGTTTGGTATGTGACGAGATCTAGTGAGATTGCCAATACCGAGGGCCAAATAGTAGCATAGATACCAGGGACGAAACTTCATTCTTTAATATTTTTGTAAAAAAATTTGTTTTACCATAAGCTCTTTTTTATATTTCTTATTTATTATAAAAAAATTCTTGTAATTGAAACGATTGATCAGTTATTTGCCTACACTGTCGGCGCCGGCAGTCTAGACTCCAGCTTTGAAAATGCCTCTTAAAAAACCGGTAAAAAAATGGTCTGTACCGGTATTGTATACACAACCTGACGTGTTTTATCAATTGGTTACAATATTTTTTAAATTAATTACCTCAAACACTTTACTTTCCCTGCATATTGAAGAAATGATCTCAAAATTTCCACCCTGTTTTTAAAATCAATGTCAGTTTATGTCGTGTCTTTGTACACAATACTTGTTGATGCAGAGTTTTTGTATTAAACAATGAAATGACAATATAACTAAAAGCCTTGTGAAGGTACTTTCTGAATGGATTCCAGGGACGAAATACATATAAAATAACAACAAAATATCAGTTTTTCATTTTTACTGAAAAATTCCTTTTCCAAAAATTATTATTCTCCATAATGAATTTCATGGGACAGGTTTTATTAAATTTTTTAAGAAAAAGGGTAGTTTCTCAGAATTTTCAAAGTTTTTGCAGTAAGTTTTCAAATGAAAACAAGAATCTCTACAAAACGTAGAAAAACCGAGGATCAACACAAACATAAAACATATACAACGTGGATGTACTCCTGCAAAGTTACCATTAGTTTTATAATACATTTTTTTATATATTTAATATTAAACAAAAGATCAAAATTTTACTTCCTTGTAATCATTATTTGCGTATAGAAAAAATTAATTTCTAGAAATATTCCAATATTTCAAATTTGAATTGAGAAATTTTTTATTTCCTAACATCAGATAACAGAACGTTTACTTCATCCCAATAAAGTAAAAGCTCTTAATCATTGTTCTATATTTCGCTCCTAGAGTGATTTATGTTGTCAGATAACAAATTCTTATGCATTGCAAGATTTCATCATTAATTACGTTTCTGCCGAACCTTGAAAGCTTGCTCGCTCCCAAATCCTATATAAGGCAACTGTAACAACGGCTGTTATCATTATCCAATTATTCAGATTCTTGACCGACCTCAATTTTTCAGAAAATAATCTTCGTTGAAAAAAGAGTTTCTCAATAAAGAACAGTTTAGAAGATGACGGGAAAAGTGACATTCCCTTTCTTACTTCGTGAGTATACAAAAACATACCGATGTAATAAATATATGCATATCTAGAGAGATTTTTTTCAAGAATTAATATATACAAGGGTCGTTGCCAATGAGTTATGAATTTCGAACTATGGCTTTTTTTAGAGGCGACATCAGAAAACCAACTAAAGTATTTTTTTCACAATATTTTAGAACTGCAATAGAACGAAAACACCAATTTCAGAGATCAATAATCATATTTGTAGTGTATATAAATCTTAAAACAAAAATTATGTGTTCTGCATTTTCTGTTAATACTAGCATATTTGTGTACATTTTAAACTGTTCCAACTCCTAAAAACACATTAGAAAGTTTTGAGAACCCTTTAGAACATGTGATAAGATACGAAACTAAATCAAAATGAATAATAATTAAATGAATATTACTTATTCAACATTTTTATTTGAAGATGAGTCATTTTCCTTGGAAAAAATAGAGGCACGTCCAAAAGCACATTTTAACCCCTGTTGTTACCACTCGGGTACCCGCGTACCCATCGGCGTGTATTTTGTTACATAACTTTTTTCCCTGAAGAGATAGGCTGAAATCCTTGCAGATCCCCATGATTTGGCTAATTTTACATAGAAAAATGCATTAAAAGTTCTTTTTTTTTCTAAACGAATTTTTAAATTGAAAAAAAAGTACACGCTGGTACCACCCGGGTACCCGGGTACCACATACAAAAATATTAGAATTCGTGCGATACAAACTAAAAATAAGTATAAAATAGGAAATAATAAGTACCTACTTATGAATGAATTACAATAAATATAATTATTTTTTAAATGTTTATTGGTGACATTTTATGAAAATGCTAATATTCATACTTTACTTTTGTGCCAAAATTTGATTGCTTTTCTTTCTAAACGTCTTCAAATTACATAAGTGGTAATATTTAGTAATTTAGATTGGTCATTCGATATTATTTGTTTTTGTTATAAGCAAATTGTAAAAAAAATGCATAGTTTGACCATTTATAGATAGAAAGTGCTTGTTTTTCTTTCCAATCGTCTTCAAATTTCATAATTGGTAATATTTAGTAATTCAGATTGGTCATTCAATATTATTTGTTTTTGTTATAAACAAACTTAAGAAAAAAATGCATAGTTTGACCATTTATTGATACTTCTTTGTCACTAAACATCACCACTTATGTAGTTTGAAGATGATTCGAAAAAAACGATCACTTTCTATCTATAAATGGTCAAACTATGTATTTGTTAATATAATTTATTTATAACAATCAGACTCTATATCCTGTATGTTATTTATATTCTTTGGATATTTCATTCATTCCCATTCATACATTCATTCTCGTCGAGAATGGGATTAACTAAGTTATTGATTTGAAGATAAAAAATAATAATTAAAAAATGTCTCATTTTCGCTCGTTGTTTATTTTTATAAAAAATATAAAAGGACGAAAATTGACAAATCTAATCCATAGATGCTCTTGTGCAACTATCGCTGATCACTTCTAAAAAAAAATTGAAAATCGGTTTAGAATTGTAGGCTTTAGGTGATTTTGAATAGTAAATTCCCGATTTGGCCCACTTTGCAGTGAAGCTGCCTGCGTTTTATACCTGACTAAGGACTTATAAGGGTCACCATATATTAAAGTATTACCCCATTTCTTTTAAAATATCTTCGCAAAGCATTAATAAACGAATATCAATTTAATTTATGTATTAATTTTCATTTATAGCAAAGTTTTACCTCCAAATTCGTACCTGGGTACCCGGGTATCCGGCTGGTTATTAGTGTAGAATTTTTTGGGTGGTAACACAAGGGTTAGAAAGACGGTTATTGATAACTTTCAATAAATAGACCTTTCTCTGATTAATTCCGACTTGAGACGACTGGAGTTTAAATCTAAAAATACATAAGAGAACACATGACTCATAAAGGAGTCGCAGTGTTACCGAGTGAAATGTCAAATTTTGAAATTATTTTTAAAATATTTATAGTGGACGTAAATATCTTTAAAAAATGCTGTAAAGGCACACTATGGATACTTTACAACATTTTCATTATATAACAGTTTCCTTTCGCATCTCAAAAAAGAATCGTAATTTTTTAACCGGACAAACGTCAGATTATTTCTTACAAAAAAACAGTAATCACGAAATTTTTTGTTATACCGAGGGGTTGCAACTCTTTTTTTTTACACAGCTGAATGTGATTTTTTCACATTTTTTTATACAGAAATTTTCAAATCAGCTGAATTTCACTTATATTGTGCTGTTATTAAGGAAATAAAAAATTTAAGTTGGAATTATGAGGGGTGTTAAAAAAAAATGCCCTGTAAGAGGTGATTTACCTCTACAGTTAATTTATTGCTTTTGGAAAATACATCACAACATAAGTTTTGAATTTGAATTGTCAAACGCTTATTCGGATCAATATTTTGCATGGAAAATGAAATAACTTGAGCATCCTTATTTTTAGGAGGGTTGACTACCCCCATGAAATTTATCATTATTATATTGTGAATAAAAACAGTTTTTTTTTACATTTACTTGTCGACTGATATTTCACCAATAAAATATTTCAATTTTTTAGTATGACATAAATAACAATTCAATAGTATTTAAAACAACCCCATTTTCACAAGTCTCACTTCTAAAATTTCCATTTTTGTTTGAATATAACGAAATATTAGTTATTGAACAAAGTTGCAAAATTTCACATCATACTGAAAGAAAATCTGACTTTTAACGACTATGTTTGAATTCGGTCATTTAAAGGGTCAATACCGCCCCTAAACTTAACCCCCGAAAACAGTTTTTCTTCAATTTCTCAAGAATGAATCGGAAAGTTTAAATTAAGAAAACGTCAACTTATTTCTTTCAAAAGAAGCTCCCCGGACATATCTTTTATATTAAAATGTATAATGAGTTTACTGATGAATGTACAAAAAAAAATTTCCAGCATTTTTCAAACTGTGGTTGAGTTCATCCATTTGAGGAATGAAAAGCACCTTTAAGTTCACCGAAAAATAAGTATTTGTAAAATCCCTATAAAACTAGATTTTTAAAATTTCAGTCTAATGCACAAGTTTGAAACTATAAGTGTATGAATGAGAAACAAAATATGTTTTCTTCATATTTCGAACATACAATTAAAAGTAAGATATTTTCAAACTTTGAAAACAAATTTTTTGAAACTTTGTACGATAGATAACACAGGCCGACAAAAATGAAATCATTTTTGTACCCATGTCCGGTCTATGTGACCCCGAAGGATTTTGGTATCCTAAAACCGAATCCGTTATCCAAATTTTTCCTTCACGTCAGGTTTTTAAGATATCCTAACTTGAAAGTGCAAAAATGGCTATTTTTAGCCATATTTGAGGCAATATAACAAAATCAGCAATTTTTTTCTAAAAACTGCTGACGCCATCGTTTAGTACTCCTTTTTATCTTCCATTCCCATTTTTGATCATCCAAACGATGGCGTCAGCAGTTTTCAGGAAAAAATTGCTGATTGTGTTATATTGCCTCAAATATGGTTAAAAATAGCAATTTTTGCACTTTCAGGTTAGAATATCTCATAAACCTGACGTATAGAAAAGATTTGAATAACGGATTCAGTTTTAGGATACCATAATCCTTCGAGGTCACATAGTCCGGTCTTTGGATTCGAATGTTGTCGGCCTGTGTAATATTTTCTTATACTAAAACAAAAATAGAGGTTTTAGGGGTGAGACCTGGAAAAGTGCTGTGGTTTTCAATAACATGGACTTGTTCATTGTAACATAGAAAAATATTGACATATTATATTGGTGAAATATCAGTTTACAAGTAAATGTGAAAACACTGTTTCTATTCACAATCTGATAATGATAAATTTGCATAGGAGTAGTAAACCCTCCTAAAAACGGGTGCTGATATTATTTCATTTTCAATGCAAAATATATGTCGGTATAAGCGTTTCAAGATTAAAATATAAAATGTATGTTGTGAATAATTTTCCAATAGCAATGAATTAAATATACGGCTAAATCACCCTTTGCAGTGCATTTTTTCAAAAGCCCAGAAACAAGTCTACATTAATTTTTATTCTTAATAACAGTACGATATACAATGAAATACAGCTGATTTGAAAGTTTCGGTATAAAAATAACTGAAAAAAAATCACGTTCACCCTAGTAAAAAGTCAGGGTTGCAACCCCTCGGCATAAAAAATGTCCCGATGAGCGTCTTTTTATAAGCAATAAGCTGGCGCTTGTTTGGTTACAAAATCCGAGTTGTTTTTGAGATATTAAAGAAAACTGTTTTTGCGGGTAAAAATTAAGGGTAGTTTCCTCCCCTCAAATCAGGGAATTAGCACGTAAAAAATACCTGTCTGCTATTTTTTATGTACTACAACATATTACAAAATGAAGAAAATCGGTGAGGTACACCTCTGGAAGCAATAAATTAACTGTACGGGTAACTCACCCCTTGCAATCAATTTTTTTTTAAACGCCGAAACGTGTCAACTTTAATTTTTGATTTTCTCAATAACAGTACAATATACAGTGAAATTCAGCTGATTTAAAAGTTTCTGCTTAAAGAAAATGTCAAAAAATCGCATTTACCCCTATAAAAATAAGAGTTGCAATCCCTTGGCATAAAAAATATGTTTAAATGAGCGTCTTATTGTAAGAAATAATCTGCCGTTCGCTTGGTTAGAAATTCCTATTCATTTTTGAGATATTAAAGAAAAACTGTTTTGGGGGTAAACTTTGAGGGTGGTTTTCACCCCTGGAATCGATGAATTAGCACGTCAAAAAATAAGTGTCCACTATTCTTTTAAATATTGCAACATGTTACTAAATGAAGAAAATCGCTGAGGTACACCTCCGGTACTTTCATTGTGAGTGAAAATTTGAGCTATATTTCAATATCGAATTTCTAGAAAAAGAAGAAACTAACATTTCTACACTTTGCTAAAAAGTACTTCGATGTAAGTACTTCATCCTAGTATTATCAAAAATAAATCTATTGAAACATGAAAATGTATTAAACAGCAGGGACCTAAATTTCACAACTTATTCGCAACGACCTATAAGTACTGTATTCGGAAAGATCTCTTTGTATAACATATGGGTGAAAATCAAGAAGTTTTACTTTTTGACATATTGGGCTGATCTACTTTGTTTCGAAGAAGTATGATAAAATGTACTCCAGGGTGGTTACCCTCTAGAAAATAATTTTTCGTGGAAATGCAAAAACAAGTAAACAGAATTCAATTACTGCGACCAACATATATTTTTTCCAAGCTTTTTGGCCTAAATCTACTCCTTTTTGGCAATTTTCTGTGTAATGAAGAATAATTTTGGTGTCGTTCACCCTCATGAAAATTTTTCGACAAATTTGAGAAAATCCCATTCCTGATCTCTCATTATGAGGAAATTTTTCCAGATGGTTTCATTGTGGAACATAACGCTGTTATATGTGAAACAATTAAATGGGTATTCAGTACCCCAATCTTCGGGAGCTGTTTTTAGCCCCTGAATCCCGATTTGGGCAGATAAGAAAGGACAAGTGTCCCTTAGTTTATAGATTAATACAACATATGTGAGAACGAAAAAAAAATCGGAGGCGGACATCTACCTGGGTTTACTTGTAAGTCGTAACAACATAAAAAAAACATGTCAGCTAACAAATCTAACATTTCGCGAATTATCCACATCAGGGAAAAGGACAGTGTTCGGTGAATACATGGATCAAAAGAAACTGTTTAAAAAAATCTTATCTCAATAAAAATTTGGAAATTATTGGAAGTGTAAAATTATGTCACCATGTCGAAATCACAGTTTTTAATTTTTTAGTTAAATGAAGGTATGCGAGGGGCCGTTAAAAAAACGTAAAGCCTTTAGGGGGGAGGGGGCCACCTCAAGCGTTACGCTGATGTTAAAGTTATATGCTCTTACTATAGAAAAAGCATTATGAAGGGGGGGGGGGGGGTGGTAATAAATTTTGGCAAAAAGCGTTACGTTTTTTTTTTGAATGGCCCCTAAGTGTTAAACTGTAATAGAACACAATCCCTTCTTGATAATGTTACTTATATAAAGAATTACTACATATTATTCGATTTAAATATATAGATATTTTTACTCATTAATCAGTTGAGGAACCTATCCAGTTCAGGTCACTCTCCCCTACCCATATTTAAAGGAATTTATTTTGATATGGAGTAATTTAAAAGTAATTGGCACACAGGCGATTAAGGGGGAAAATACGGTTGATAAGACCCTGTAATTAGGAAAAAATTCCTCTAAACACAGGCATAAAATATTCCAGGGACATTATATCTTGTCGACTTATTTTTACAGTTATCGTAATTTTACTCTCGGTCACCTTTGTCAGCGCAACATTAGAAGTGAGTTTTACTTTACTCTAAACAATGATTTAAAATTGAAATACTGTATAGTACTATACTATACTATACTATACTATAATACTATAATAGAACAGCTCTACGCCTCCATTCTATATGATTTAATTTATTTCGTATTTTTTATGAATAATTATTGTACATACGCTTATTATAAATTATTCTATGTGCTGACATCTCCGTGTATGAGACTATCTGTAATAAGTTCGGAGTATGATTATATATTAGGGCGGTCCAAGAAAATTTTCTTCGAATTTTCATGCATATCGCCCTAAAATTTGTTCGAATCCACACAAAAATAAATACACTTTTTTTATTTTAAAAAAATTGATATTTAGAGGTGGCGCAAGCCTCATGAAGTTTAATACATATTTGCCATAGGAAAAAAGGCGTTTTTATAAATTTTATTCAGAATCGTCATTATTAGCTGAACTGAGTTGAAACTTGGATTGTTCACAATTGGCTATAGAATATAAATAAAATATTACTTTTTAAATATCTCCCAGATAAGTATGTTTTATAGAGTCCTCAAAAAACCCCATAAGTGAAAATATGGGTTTTATGAGTTTTTCGCGCTAATTATGATTTTTTCGCGTTTTTTAAAAATGAAAATTGTTTCTAATGCATAGAATACTACTTTACTGAAAGTGACGTATTTACGTAAATTGTTTACCCAATTTATTATTGTTTTTAGCAATTTTCTCCAAGAATAGAGTTAGAAAGTCGCCGTTTTTTCAAAAATGTTCCATTTTTGTCCAATTTTCAGTTAGAGTAAGGGAATACTTAATTGATGTCAACAAACATGATTATTTTAACAATTTATCATGATTGTAATGATATTCGATTTGAATAATGTCAGGAAGTTACGGTTTTTCTGAAATTTTCAAACATTTGTCTACTTTTCACTTGAAGTAAATTATTAGTCAATTCAATTTATCAACAATAATCATTTGAACAAATTATAATTGATTATAACTATCTTCTCTCAGATGAGTGCTAAAAAGTCGCGGGTTTTTCTGAACTCTTAAACTTTTCGTCCACTTTTCACTTAGTGAGGTAATGACCAATGCAAGTTAACAAACATTCTTATTGAAACAATTGATTATTTTTTATAACTATCCTCTCTAAGAGTAATGCTAGAAAGTTGCCTTTTTTCTTGAATCATTAGTTTTGCTTTGACTTTTTAGTTATGAACAAGTAATAAAAGAACCTCATTCAAGAGAAAATAGTTATGAACAGTATTAAATTGTTTAAAAAACTATGTTTATAATTATATGGTGCTCATATCACCAGCATTTTGATTCCCGTTAGCATGTATTTGCTTCCTCATGGAGGAAGCATTAGTTCTTTTTCTCAATAATAGACAAACAAAAGTCTTCATTTTGCTCAATTTAAAAATAGAAATTTACAAAAAATACAAAATTATAAAATAATACAAAAAATTTTCAAATACAAAGACAAATCAGACAAATCAAATTTTGTAATCGAAATAAGAATCTTTCGAGCTGGAAAAGGGAAGGAAAAAGTTCTTTCACATCCTATCCCTTTTCCAGCTCTATGATTTTTTCACAAAAATGGTCAGATTTACTCTATTTGAAAATTTATGATCAAAAAGTCTTTTCTATTCATGCGTCAACTTTGAATTATGTCGATGAAAAAAGTTTTTCTGTTTGCAACAGATGATTCAAATATGATAAATGAGCACAACTTTCCTACTCTTTAATAAAATGTATCAATTCAGTAAGTCAATTGATTCGTCTCGAACCAAGGAATGTTTTATATTCTTGCATCAACTTTGAATTATGTTGAAGACAAAAGTTTTACTATAAAAAACCGTATTTTCAAATATTATGCATTACCATAGCTTCCTCACTCTGCAATCAAATGTATTGATATTATAGGTCAATCAATTTGTATCGAACCAATTATATATAATAGGTCAGTTTCAAGATATTATAGTGAGGGAAATAAGCCCTTTAAATTTCACCAATTCATCTGCAAGCGTTTCCAAGTTATCGTGTTCACAAGAAACTGCGACATTCACACACACACACACATCTGGACAATTGCTTAGAACATTGTATTAGACATTCTTACATCGAGGAAGGTTCAATTAAATGAATCACGAAATTTTGGAAAATGTTACCATTACAAAGCTTCCTCTATGAGGAAACAAAAATGGGTCCATATCATGTCACATGTGGCAAGTCTCTGCGGCAAGTCACATCTGCGGAAAGTCACATCTACGGCATGTCACAACTGCAGCATCTCCACCTAGCGGCATCTCTCACCAGTGAAAAGGGATTCGATCAATATTATTTCTGTGACCAGTCACATGGGTGCCTTCCCGCCCTCCACGAGACGTTGGAAAAGGTGTAGAGGTTTGACCAACTTTATTTTTTGGCCAGTCACAGGGGTGCCATAAGAGATGCCGCAAAAATGTCAGTTTTACTGTGAGAAATGTCGCGCGGGAGAGAAGCCGCTAGATAAAGATGCCGCAGTTGTGACATGCCGCGGATGTCACATGCCACATATGTGACATGCTACAGAGAGACTTGCCGCATGTGAGATGATATGTCCCCGCAAAATTCCAGAAGGAGACGCAACAATCTAGCAATAATAAAGAAAAATATATTCATAAACAATAATAATTTGTTTATATATTATAATTATTTTTGCTAAATTGAATTAATTATCAACTCCCTCCAAGTGAAAAGGAGACAAACAGTTGAAAATTTGAAGAAAAAAAACCGTAAGTTCCTGGCATTACTCAAATCGAATATTATTAACAATAATAATAAATTTTTTAAGCAATTCATTTTGTTAGCTTCAATTGATCATTTACCTCACTTTAATTGAAAATGGGACAAAAGTGGAAATTTTTTGAAAAAAATGCAATTATCTAGCATTATTATAAGAGAGTATTATTAAAAATCATGATAAATTGTTCAAACAATTATTTTTCTTAACAATAATATAGTATTACATAACTTTAATTGAAAATTGAACGGACGTGGACAATTTTTGAAAAAAACCACGACTTTCTAACTCTATTCTAAGAGAAAATTGCTGAAAACAATAATAAATTGTTTAAACAATTTATTTCAATATTTGATTATCAGAATAAAGTAGTATTTAATGTATAAAAGCCAATTTGCATTACAAAACCGGTAAAAAATCATAATTAGTGTCAAAAATTGGCAAAACCCATTTTTTCACTTATGGGGTTTCTTTGGTACCCTATAAAACGCCTTTTTTCTGATAGGAAATACATGTTCAACTTCATGGAGCTTGCGCCACCTATGAATATCATTTTTATTTTTTTTAATTAAAGATAATGGATTTGTTTTTGTGTGGATTCGAACACATTTCCGGGCGATATGCATACAAATTCGAAAAAAATTCCAATTAATTTTTGGACCACTCTAGTATATATGCATTTTTGGCGATTTTTATTTATTATTATATTCTAAAAGAATAGACTATTCTGCACCGTTTGCTTAAATATTAGCAGTTTTTCAATGTGATGTTGGTAACCGTGTATGTGTGGATGCTGTGTTATTTGCACCCATGCGGCATTTAGAGTTATGCGGCAGTTAGGTTATGTTCACGGTGTCCAAAGTTGGTCGATGATTCTGTTCATTCAATAGTTTATTGATACATAGTAATTTAGTGTAACAAAAATTGTCCGTTTTAGTATGATCCAAGAAACTTATTGATAGAATTTAGTGGGTAATTATGAAGTTAAAAGTTAATTCAACACTAAAAACCATTTACATTATATCAGAGTGTATTTGTCATTTTTTTTTTTTTTTTTTTTGAAGATTTCAAAATTAAATCAGCCCTCCCGAAATTTTTCTGAAATGCAGATACTCATACTCTGTACAAATTATGTATAGTCTCATAACAGCGCTGTCAGCAAATGAAGGTCCTTTGCAGTACAGGGGGGGATTCTAGCCCCCCCCCCCATTCAAAAAACATCACTTCTAAACATGTAATATTGAAGATCATCAAATGCGCTCCATCACACCACAAATAAGAAGCATTACATCACTATAATAACGGAGTGATCGGCAAAGTAAAGTGGGGAGTTTGTGCGATTTTTGTCAAAAAACAACATTTTCAATATTTCTTTTCACTAACTTTTTCTGTTTCAAATTCGCTCAATCGACCCGCAGCAAAAAAATGTGCGTCAGTTAATTGACAGAAATGAAGATTGTTTAGGATTTGACCTCAAATGCACTCTATTTCACCAGCAATTGAAAAATTCTTACTCCAACAGAACATTGGAAAATATATAAACTTCTGGTGGGTTGGGGGAGGGTTGCTGTTGACATGCTTCACGTATTTCGAGTCCTAATGAATATTTTTTGATCCTCTGTAGCTTATTCCGAAGGACTTCAAATGCGCTCCATCGCAACACCAAAAAACAATATTGCGCATAATGGAAAGTACATAAGAGAACTTCCTAGGGCAGTTGCAAAGAACTGTAGTAAAAGTTAGACGGGAAAACATAGCATTTCACTCAGTAAATAATATTTTAATTAAAGCCTTTGTTTCTATTACATATTCGACCCGTTCAACGCGTGACACACAGTCCTACATACTCATGCAATTACATTCTGCTATCTGTCACCATGCTTGCGTTGATAATCTGGATTAATGGATGGCGAAAGAATGCAGCTTTCATAATTTCAACAAGAACTTACTCGATTTTTCTTAATTAACTATTTTTCTTTAATGCTATATTTCGCAACATGACACGAAGTCAGTTGCCCAAAAGAAACAAAATTTATATTATCAATTGTATTAATAATGTAGCCATATATATATATATATATATATAATTTATTATATGTATATGAGTTCATATGTATGTTCGGTTTCGATTCCTTCGGAATCGAATCGAAGAGCCTATGGCAAAGCTACCGGACGCATCTTCAGGTTGCGGATAGAGGGTCCCTGTACCAAGGGTTTCTGCCGAATATGGGTACAATAATTAATAAACAGTCGAGGACAATTTTCCAGGGATGGTCCCGAAGGAATAACCCCTATGCGTAGGCGTAACAAATGTGCCGAAAGCTGAATAGCACCTGGATGAGATGTATTAAATAGTGACTGTGGGATTCCGGGCGACCTCTCAGAGTATACAGCTTATCCTTGCATGCGGGGCTCTACAAAAATGGACAAACCCTTTCCCTAGTTGCTTGCCGAAACAACAATGACACCACCAAACCACCAAAAAGTTGTAGATACGTTTCGAAACGATCGAACGCGCAGAGCACCCGACAATGGGTCGGCGAACAGTGCTGATCACCCTAGATTTCGGGGTGCTGAAATAATTTAGAACAAAACACGATGACGGACCGGCAAAACGCTCACATTGAGTATACGAATAGACTCAAGGATAACTTGCTGGACTGCTACGATTCCAGCATTATCCCTGTTCGCGGAAGCTTTATGACACTTATGCACACGCTGTGGCACACGAAACACTCAGAGCTTCAGAACGTTTCGCATTAGTCTTTGCAAAATCAAGGTGCCTACCTCTTGCAAACTGGGTATGTATGCAGGCAGAGCGCTTCCCCAACTGCTGTATGAACAAGCCACCGATGAAGTGGAGGTAGCGACATTAAGACTAACCGCGAAAAGCAAGCACCTTCTGAAAGATGATTGCGATTTGAGGACAAGGAGGAACATGAAGATACAGGTTCCTCCCAAACCCCAAGATCTGGCTGAAATAGATGCCTCCCTTCGTGAGGATATCTCGGAGAAGTCCGATCTCCCGATCGCCAAATGTTCAGTTCATGGTGCGGCGAGAGCTTTGTCTGATTGAAATAAAAGGTTAAAGCCGACCATGGATCAAAAGACAAAAAAAGAGGCTTGAATCAACTGAACAAGAAGATTGGATGAGCAAGACAGAATACGTCCCGTGTTCAGTGTGTGAATAACTATACATGACATCTGGTAGACCGTTCACGAAAAGGGCTCGAAAATTCACCAAATAACTGAGGATCTACCATCACACATTGAACAAGTCCAATCTGCTGACAATCAAGCAGCATATTGTTGACAAAATACGGATGTTATCTGATGCGAGAAGGAGAATACAGAAGAGGGAGGGATGTATCAAGAAGAATAAACAGTTTTTCGCTGACCCATCGCGCCTCTTCAGCGATCTCCCAATTTCTGTCAAAAATCCACCGAAGCCCGACGAAGTACAGACTTTTTAGTGAGAGGTATACAAGATCACGAAAACACTGGAATTGAAAGAAGACACTGAAAATATAATAAGCTTCGAAGAGCATGGTGACAACCCCAGAGGAATGTCCATAAATCACTGCCGGAGAGCTGAAAAAAGACTTAGGGACACAAAGAACTTTTCCGCTGCATGATTAAATGGTATCGAGAACTTCTGGTGGAAGAAGTTAACTTCTACTCACCAACATCTGGCCCGCATTTTCATCTAATATTTAAAGTCGAACACGCCTATTTCGCAGTGGCTGGTGTTAAAACGCACTATACTCTTACCGAAGAAAGGCGACTTGTCCAACTCAAAGAATTGCTGGCCAATAACTTATTTGAATAAGCTACGAATATAATATCTTTTCAGCTATCCTAAACGAACAACGTGGCTCGAGAAAAGGTGTAGCAGGCTGCCGAGAGGACCTGCTGATTGACAGGTGCGTCTGCAAAGATGCAGTAGCCCACCAGCGCGCCCTCTCGATGGTCTGGATTGACTACTGGAAATCTTTCAATTCAACCGCTCGTAGACTGTTATAGTAGACTGTTTAATGACAAAATAACTTTTACAAATATAATTGAAACCTAACACCTGCCTAGAACGCCATTTTTGTAATTATGAATTATGCCCATGACTAAATTCTTGAAAATGTGGCAAAAGATGTCACTTCCTAGGTAGGCGTTAAATTTCGATTATATTTGAGAAAATGATCTCAGTTGTAGGTTATACTTGCAACATTGTAAATGTTCGAACTATGCGCTTAATGATTTTAAAATGAGTGAATTTATACAAAGTTTATTTTATTATAAATGTTGAAAGGGTTCAACTATTGACCTACATCAATACACCGCAGCACATCTTAGAAAAATGGGATACTTCGAAAAATTGAACATTGGTTTATATGGAGCTGACTTGAATAATAATAAATATGCAACTTATTTATATGCTTATTTATATTTTTATTTATATAGATTCCATTCAAAAATACTTCCATGTACTGAAAATATAGCGTCCTCATGTCACTCTTGAAATGTTTTAATGTAGAAACATATTTTTATATGCGAAATTAGTGTACGATGATAATATGGCCATTATAAGGGCGTCTCGAAAAAAATCAAGTTGTTTGCGCGAAGTTTGAATAGCAATGAAAACTTTCTTTTGGTAGTCAAGAACACTCCCCTAAAGTTTCATGAAAAAATGCTTCTGTCTCCGCATCGTAGATATGCTAAAATCACAAGAAACGAAGCACTTCTTCAAATTTGAACAGCAAAAATTTTTTTTTTTTTAGATTTAAATTATGAATAAAAATAGTTCAAAGCAAGTCGATTCATACCTGTATAGCGATAATTCCATGAATATTTGTTACCCTCCCTAACTGACTTTGAAGTTTCAAAAAATCTGAAAAAATTAGACTTTTTCGCTATTTTCTTAGATTGATGGTCTCGACTATTTGACCATCTAATTTGTGATATACGTTAATCAGAATGTATTTTCAATATGCTGCAACAATAATATATCAGGAATGTCGATATTATAATCATTTTTATTGCTTGTGGATCACAAGAAAATATCTAAACGTGATATATTGCTCTTTATTTCACAACAAAATTAATTTTCGGTATCTAAATAAGGTAAAAATTTTTTCAAGTGTACCTAGATTTACACTTGTCCAGTGAGAAGGTAACTTGAATAATTTTTATCCGGCCAGAATAACGTAGAGGATTTTTAAAAAATCCAGAATTCCATTTTTTCGCTATTTTCTTAAAGTTATATAACTTATCAACCATGTGACCATCATACCATAAAATTGAATTCTGGGTTTTTTTAGATCCCCTACGTTATTCTGGCCGGATAAGAATTATTTAAATTACCCTCTCACTGTACAAGTGTAAATCTAGGTACACTTGAGAACATTATTACCTTATTTAGATACCGAAAATTAATTTTGTTGTGAAATAAAGAGCAATATATCACTTTCAGATATTTTCTTGTAATTCAAAGTCAATGAAAATCATTTTATTATCAACATTCCTTGTATATTATTGTTACAACATATTGAAAATACATTCTGATTGACTTATATCACACATTATATGGTCAAATAGTCGAGAAATTTACCATGAGTCTAAGAAAATAGCGAAAAAGTCTACTTTTTTCGATTTTTTGAAACTTTAAAGTCAATTAGGGAGGGTACAACATATTTTAATGGAATTATCGCTATAATCGACTTGCTTTGAACTATTTTTATTGATAATTTAAATATAAAAAACAAATTTCCTGTTGAAATTTGAAGAAGTGCTTCGTCTTTTGTGATTTTTAGCTATATCTACGATGCGGAGACAGAAGGAATTTTTTTTATGAAACTTTAGGGGAGTGTTTTTGACTCCCAAAAGAAAGTTTCCATTGCTATTAGAACTTTGAACAAACAACTTCATTTTTTTCGATACGCCCTAATGGCCATATAGTACGATTACACACAAACCTTTGTTGTTTTAGAAACTAATAATTATATTTAACTCAGCACCAGAAAATGTAACATTTTTAGTTTGGAAGGTATATTTAACCTAACACTCTCAAAGTCTTATTTAAAAAAGTAACTGTTTGAATCTTAAGTTTAAATATTACTATGATTATCCCTTACCTAATCCCCTTTTGCATCTATAAAATCGGTCCAAATTTTTCATCGATCATCAGCAGATAACTTCACAAAGTTTAAAGAAGAGAAAATAGTTTAGTTCTAACAATAAGTGGTTGGTAAAGTATCCCATATAAATGCTACTCATGTTATTTAAAGACCCCTGTAAGAAATCAACGTGACGTTTGTCTGTTCTTGCAAGTAAATAGTTAAAAAGTAAAAAGTTCTTGCAAGTTTGTCTGTTCTTGGTGTAAAAAAACCTTGCCAAATTTGTTTACTTTCACTGATAGGGTCACTCTCAGCTATGGTCAGGATGCATTGCATGAGGATGATAGTTCATTAGTCTGCTGAAAATACACGCTCACACCATGGGAAAGTTTTCCCAAAACTTTACACTTTAGAATGAATAAAAAATATACCACTGACCTTCCGACCTTCTATATATGCTTCACATAAATAAAACTTGTTCGGATTGTTTACAAGATATGTGCATCTCGACTTGCATGCAGATATGAATTTCTTCCACTTTCACTTGTCATACTATTAAATACATAAAGACACCAGCAGCGTGTCAGTCCCAACACCGCATTTGAAGTCCTTCGGAAGGAGCCAAGGAGGATTCAAAAATATTGATTAGGACTCGAGGTGTTTAAAACTTGTACACTTTTAGATATTTTAAACGATTTGAAAATTGCCCATGGTTCCACGGAGCGCATTTAGAGTAGAATGTGTTTTGCAAGTTAAATGTGATTATTAGTGCATAATGGGGGGTTTGAACACCAGCGTTTCACCAGCCCCCCCCCCCCATTTATTTTTATTTTTGTCAATTAATTAGCGCAAGATGTTTTGTTTGTGGTACGATAGAGCGCATTTGGAACTGAAAAAGTTAATGAAAAGAAATATTGAGAATGTTCATTTTTTACGAAAATAGAACCAGCCCCCACTCTGCTTCGCCGATAACTCCGTTACCATAGTGGTGTAATGCTTCTTATTGGTGGTGCAATAGAGGGCACTTGAAGCTCTTCAAGATTACGTATTTGAAGTGATCTTTTGAAAAGGGGGGCGGGCTTGCGTGTCACCAGCCCCCTCCTTTCCCACCTTAACACTTGCAATAACTCCTACAGTTTTGTGGCGCACAATTTTTACTTTATGGTGCAATTAAGCGCATTGGAAGTGCAATCGAATGGGTTTGTGTAAATGTGAAAATTATGTGAGGGAGGGCGGGGTGGAACTGCGATGGACCTAGCATATAGACTCATATTGAATGGAGACGTCGATGTCTGTATTCTTAATCTTGAGAATACTCACAATTTTGATTTACTTCCTCTGTTAACAATACAATTATTATAAGGAAAATACGTAAAAATATGTTGCTCATAATGAAAATACTAGTTTACTAAAAGTGCTCCACTTGCTTTTGTCAGTGTATATCTATTTAATTTAAAATGATTTCAGTCATATGAAATTTTTGTGCAATTATTAATTATTATTATTGAACCATAGAGACTTCAATAAAAAGTGTTTCTTTAATTAAAATTGTATTTCTTGCAGGAAGAATATCGGCAGTGGTCATCCAATGTAAGTTTAACTTTACTCAGAACCATTATTTAAAATTGCTACATGGAGAAAATGTATTCATGAAAAATCATATAATTAGTTCGGTAAATCGAGGACATTACTGCCTTTAAAGAAAGTTTTAAGTTATTTTCTAATTTAATACAAAGAAAAACTATAAGTAATACAAAACAGTTGTGTGAAATCTCAAGTCCAAAAGTGAAAATTCTGAAATGTTATAATTCTGCTGTGCAAATTAAATAAAACGTATTTGCAGTTCGTGTAAGTCATCTGTCACTTTTGTGAATCTTTAAAATGGGATTCAAATAACCTGAATTCTCGTGAATTTCATGAACATCCATTGTGCATGTCGTATTGCAAAATGGATATTCATTAAACATCATCAGAATTATGGACATTTGAGTACTATTAGAAGCATTCTCAAAAGTGACAGATGTCTTATCCGAACTGCAGATTCGCTTTATTGCATTAACACGACAGAATTGATGTAAGGACTGTATTATTTACATAACAGTCTACTATAAAATAACGCAAAATAATGTAATTTTTTATTAAATGAATTATATAAAGTTTTTTCTTTCGACTGATTTTAACGATTCACTTAAAAGAAGGTATATATTGAAGAATGTTTTTGAGAATTTCACTTCTATTATGAGAGGAATGAGAGAAAATTATGGCAAAACGAGAAACGCTAGGCACGTCAACATTCTCGGGGCTGAAGATTGAAGCCAAGTCTCCTGCAGAAACATAACAATTTTTGAATTTCGGGTAATATTGTAGGATTTCAGAAAACATACCACTATATAGACTATGCTTTTCTCCAAATAAATACTTCCTATTAGATAACTAAATAAAAATATGTAGAATGTATTTAAAATTGCGACATGTAAAAAAATAGGTGATCAAAGAACATCCGGCGGTACTGGACAACTAACTCCGAGGGGAGATTCATGCATTATATTATATTGATTAAACATGTTACTTTGGATCTTGAAAAATTTTCGAATTAAAGCTTTTCAAATAAGACGGTTTGACTACTCAAAATTGCATGAATTAAAATTAACACCTACAAAACATATGGTATGGAATAACGTTTGATTAAAGATTTGTGAGTTAATAGAAACTTTAAAAGAATTTCACTGAAACTAAAATTTAAAAAAACATTTAAGTATGGAGGCAATACAAAATTTAAAAGCTTGAAAATTGAACAACCTAATGTTTGAGGTTTAAAAATTTGTTTATAAATAATTCAACAGTCTACCTTTACGGAAATTTATAAGCCTGCTAATTAATAAAATGTAATAATAAAGGAAATTCCGATGAAATGGAGATCAGATAATTTTTCGTACAGCCAGGGCCTGTACGTACTCGTACTTTATAGACAAGATTTTTTTTCTTGATATTCCAAGTATTAGGTTAGCTTTGCGGTTTATTTGAGAGGCTGCAAGTAAAAACGGAATATAAATACTTTGTGAGTAGATCGATTAATTTGAAACTCACTATACCGATATATTTTGAAACGCTAAATTACGAATGTTGAGATTTTCCGACCTATATATATACAGGGTGTTTTTTTTAACTTCAGACAACGAAATATCTCAAAAAATACGCATCCTACGGAAAAAATGTCTAGAATAAAAACTTTTTATTTTCAAGGGGGAAAAAAGATTTGTTAAAATTTAACCCACCCCCACCCCCACAGAAGGCAGGGGTGGGGGTAACTTTGTAATTTCAAATGACAACCCCAATTTTTTATCACAGATTCAGATTCTCCTTTACAAAATACGTAAGTTTTATTCAAAAAATTTGTTTCGATTCGCGATAGATGGCACTGCAATTGCGAAATTAAGCACCCCGAAGAAAATAGACAACTACTACGTCCGCGTCGTTATTCCTGGGTAGAGCTAAAAGTAGTGTCAACAATTTCGCTTTTCGCATTTGCAGCGCCATCTATCGCGAATCGAAACAAATTTTCCGAATAAAACTTACGTATTTCGTAAAGGAGAATCTGAATCTGTGATAAAAAATTGGGGTTGCCATTTGAAATTACAAAGTTACCCCCACCCCTGCCTCCTGCGGGGGTGGGGGTGGGGTAAATTTTAACAAATCTTTTTTTCACCTCGAAAATAAAAAGTTTTTATTCTAGACATTTTTTCCGTAGGATGCGTATTTTTTGAGATATTTCGTTGTCTCCAATGAAAAAAACACCCTGTGTATGTACGTCAATCTCTTTCTCTCTGCTTCTCTTCACCAACAGATCCGAACGAACGGAAACCGAAGCCGAGTCAGCGCGAGAGTGAGTACAAAGAGCGAAGCGATTATGTGATGTAACAATCGCGTGTTTACACGTGTTTGAAATCTCTTCTTGTCTTCAGCAGCGTTCTTTACTACTCTCGGACTTCTCAATAGAAATATGGATGAAAAGTTTAATATTTGTAGCTTAAGCGTTATTTCCCAAAATCGCCAGAAAACCTTTGGGGTGGTTACACGAGGTTGATTTTATCCCAAACGAAGATACCAGTCACAGTGGTGCCTTCCCGCCTGACGAGATATTGAAAAGGGATAGGGGTTTGGCTTAAATTATTTCTGTAGCCAGTCACAGGACTGCTATCCCTCCATGAGACATTGAAAAAAGATGCGGCTGTAACTTAAATTATTTTTGTGATCACTCTCAGGGGTCCTCCTACATGAATCCAACATGACATTGGAACGAGGTAGGAGTGTGATTTAAATTATTTCTGTGGACAGCTACAGGTTTGCTTTCCCCTCATAAGACTTTTGAATCCATCCCCTCCCCCAGGAGACATTGAAAAGGGGCAGGGGTGTCACTTAAATTATTTTTGTGGCCTAGTTACATGGGTGCCTCTCCCTCATGAGACGTTGGAGTGCCTTGACGTGATCTAACCCATTTTTTCCCTTTAAAGGGACCTTTAGGTACTCTTTTTTTTGTTTGAATTGATACTATCCTGACTGAAAGGTACGTACCAGACGTTTTCTGGGAATAATCAAGAAGAAACAATTTTGACCCATTTTCGAGAAAAATGCATTTTTAAAACTGCGAAGGGATGGTTATCGAGCCGGTGTAAAAGTATTTCAAAGCGTCGCGACGCTTCGGTAGCTTTTTGGTAGAGCGCGTGGCTGATAGCCGCAAGGTTGCGCGTTCAATTTTCGCTATCCCTACTTTTATTTATTTGCTATTAATAAAAACGCTTGTTTATTCGATTTTTGAATAACATTCAATAAAATTATACCATTTACTGATTATTTATTCCATATTTTCAATAAAAACTCTGTTTATCATATTTTTATTGTCACTCGTTTGGACAATTGTACATTTTATTAAAATTCTTCATTCTTCAATAGTTTCTATTATTTACATTTTCAAGCTAAAGAAGGAACAAAGTGTTCCAAACAAAAATTCATAAAATAAATACAAAATTAACATATTTCCCGCAAAATACAAAAGAACACATAAATAATAACTATTTATCTTTAATACATTTACTTTTTTACATTTACATTTATTCTTGACTATTATTATTGAAATCATTAGGATTATTTAGCATCGCGCATGAACCAGAGTGAGTCATAAAAGTCATAAAAGCAAGTAAAAAAAAAAGTTTCGCGACATCTAGCACATCTGATAAACGCAGATTTTTTACATTTACATGGTTTTTTCAGAACATCGATGGGAAAGCATACTTTATTCACAATCATGAAAGTTTTCATTCAATGGAATAATTTCATTAAATGTTATTCAAAAATGGAATAAACAAGCGTTTCGATAGATACAACAAAATATTTTAAAAAAGTACGGATAGCGTGAATTGAACGTGCAACCTTGCACCTATCAGCCGAGCGCTCTACTAGGTAGACGCTTCGAGACACTGTTACACCGGCTGGAGATTATCTGTTTGCAATTTTTGAAATTAATTTTTCTCGAAAATAGGTTAAAATTGCGTCTACTTGATTTTTCTCAGAAAACCTCTGGTATACGTACCTTTCGTTGAGGAAAGTATTAATTCAAGCAAAAAAAACGTACCTAGAGGTCCCCTTGTTAATCAGTAATCACGGAGTGCCGCAAGTCACGTCCTATTATGATATCACTGAAAAAAATGGTTAGTTGTGACAAAAAGCTCTTTATTTGTAGAGATGGTACCAGATGCGACAACCATTTTGATGGTAAAAGTAACTAACCAGTTTAGTGCGGCAACAAACCGCCGTTAGTAATCCTACGTAGGTTATATTACCAACGATAGTAATTCTAGTCACAACAAATAAAGTAGTCATATTTACCACCAATTTACTTTCAAAGAAATAAAAGGTGTGAAAGTTACATGCTTTCCTCCTTGGCGACATTGGCAGAACCGCACAGGAAAAGCAGAGATAAACTTTACAACGATTTCCGACGGAAGATTATTCGCAACAAAAATTAACTTTACAGGATAAACTTTATACAAATATCGGTTAAACTTTCTTTTGTTTTTCCATGACAAACACATGTATTTTGAAAGACGCGAAGTAGTCTGAACAAAATTTTATCGCTCTAAAAAATTTCCTGCAACAAATTTTATTCTTAGTTTTTTCTGTGTGATACCTGAGCAGTGCTGCCAACATTCGCGCCGAAATATCGCGTCATGTTCTCGATGGTCGCCATTTTCATCTTAAGACCGTGAAGACTATCGCATCGATCTAAATTTTCTAATGGACTTAATACTACTGCAAGTCTGCAATTTTTAATGCACAAGAACTCCAATATAAGGCCGACTGATCTTGTTCTTCCTAAAACTGCTGACCCCGCACCATTCATCCAACGAAGAATTTAGTTTAGTGCACGGCCACTGCGAGACAACCCCCGAAACTGGCCTTATATTAGGTCTTGGGTTCTTGTTCTCTTATAGAGTTCCTGTGTATTGAAATTATAATGGTTTTTCATTAGCATCCCAATGGGCATGTGGGTGTATTTAGACATGACGTTTTATCAGAACCTGGTCTCTATGGGAAGTCCTGAGGACGCTCTTGTGTCCACTATAGAAAAATTATAGTAAAATTTATTATAATTTCATTATTGAGAAGTTCTAACTTCGCAATAGTCTGCGAGCCAGTAATTTTAATAGTAAGGACTACTAATTTAAATAGTGAAACTCAATGATTTTAATAGTGAGGACTACTATTTTAAATAGTAAAACTTACTCATTGTAATGGTGAGGATTACTAATTTAAGTCGTGTAGTGAAGTAAAGTATTAATTAACTTATTTGTAAGACTAACTAATTTAATAGTAAGACTTACTAATTAAAGTGGTAGGGCTTACTACCTGAAAATAGTATATACCACCTAAAGTTGTCGCGACAACAACTAAAGTAGTAAGGACAACCACAACCAATCTTGCGAATAAAAGTAGTAGCCCCAACCAGTTGAATAGCAGGAACAAAAGTAGTTGGCCCTACTACTTTATCAGTTGTCCCAACCAACTATTTTTTTCAGTGAAGAAATGATACACTTTTTAACAAAGTTTTTTTTCTTCGATCAAAAAATTGTGGTTTTAAGAAGAAATGTGTATTATCATTTACTGAAATGAACGAAAAAAACATGAATATTTTGGTTTCATCAAATTTTGTCTTTTAAGATCAAATCTGCGCGCATTTTCACTACCATATTCGTAATGAGCTGTTTGAAATACATGGGCTTGTTGAGATTCAAATGGATCGGATGTACTGCCTTTTCGCGGAACTTTGTCCAAAATAATTCAGCGTGAAAATAAAATAATATTTTTTAAAGGTAAGAACGGAATAAAACGTGACCAGAGTAAGAATGGAACAAATAAATTCTCGGAATAAAAACGGAACAAGTAAGCGTACGGGTGGGGATGTCAGGATATGTCGCGCTCGAAACGTGGCCATAAATTTCAGCTTGAATCAAAATGTTCAAGAGGTGCAAATGGAAAAAAAATATCAAATTATAAGAAATAAAAACTAAATAAATGAATAGGATTCTGATTGAAAATTTTCTAATCTGATCATTACTTTTAAAGTGAAAAAACTTGACATTTCTCCTAAGTGAAAATCAAAGTCCCAATGTCAATTCTCTAGAAATTAAATATAAAACCAATATTTCATAGAAATAAAAAAGTATGAAATAATCTCCTTTTACATATCAGGGAGAAATAAGATCAGTTAATTTACTGCAGAAATGACCCTTTTTTTTAAATTTCATAAGAATTTGGTTAAACTAGCGGATCGGGTGAATGTAACGGCCACGAAATAAAGTACCCGTAAAAACAGCCAAAATTATTTTAATTATACCAGACACATTCACAAGACTCTAAACTGTATTCTTAACCCTACAATAGTTATCAAAAATTCCCAAAAAAACCACCACAATTCTCTAAAACTGATTCGAAATCCCACAATAATATTCATCTATCGCAGAAAACCACCCTTGTCATATTTAACGAACCACATCCCAGCTTTCTTCATTGAAGACCATCACAAAATTTAGATGTCAAATAATCACACCAGACAAATCAAGACTCTAAGATATATCACCAATCACATAATAATGCTCAAAAACCTCAGAAAACTGCCCTTGTGACCTTCAACAAACTCCATCCCAGGAACCTTCAAGTAAGACTCTCAGAAGAGTTGAAAACGAAAAATAATGGCATCCGTCAGCTTTGGGAAACTCTAACCTAAATACTCAACCCCAAAATAATAATAATCTACACCTCCAAAAAAACTACCCCTTTCACATTCAACGAACACTATCTCGCCAGCCTTCAACTAAAACAGCAAAAAAAAGTTGAATTTATCATGTTTTTAATTATTATTTTACGATAGGGGATATATTTTGGAGAGTTTCAAAGGTGTCTGGTGTGATTATTTTGATTTCTTTGGGCTTCGATACAGGGACTTTTTATCCGCAACCCGAGTAGTTGCCCGGTGACCTAGTCACAGGCCCCATCCGTGATGGTTAAGTACTGGAGAACGCTCATTGATGCAGTGTTCTTAAATTGACGACCTCGCTAGAACAGTGGCACTAAGGATCCGCAAGAGTTTGGGCATCGTTCACAAAAGTTTAGAAAATTGCGTCACAGTTGGCATTATTTGGCTAAAATTGAGCAATGTTCCATTTCCCCCGGACGTGTGCAATTGCAAATTATGAAACTATAAAAACTCTGATAATAGAACTTCTAATGATTAAAATTATATTTCTTGTAGTTAGAACCAACTCGTGCGGTCGATATGGAGATTGTGAGTATTATATCATTCAGAATATTTATTTTAAAATTCCTAAATTATTATATATAATGCAATATGTCTTCATTCTTCATATGATGAAATTTATATTTTTTGTAGCAACACCCCATTATTCTGTGTGCAAATCGGTGCCCTGTAAGTTAACGAAATTTGATACGGTCTTTTTGATTGAAAACGCGATATTCTCCCAAAATTGTAATCTGAAAAAATATGTTTTCAGAAAACTGGAACTAAACGAGTTTGCACAACTAATGGTTATGTCTCTCTCGATAGGACTGTCGAGGAATACACCTGCATAAATCGTTGTGGACTAAGTCAGTTGTATAGCAAGATATTTTCTTATTTTCTGAGGATTGATTTTTTTATATTCAAAATACTGCTTCTACAAATAGTTCATTTTTAAACGCTTAACATTTTAAATGAAATGAAATTGTTCAACTTTAATAGATTCGATACATAAAATTCTAATCTGAAAAATTTATTTCCATTTCAAATATGAAATATATTTTTTTAATATTAAATTTATTCTCATATATGATAATTAACATTATAATAAACATTATTAATTATTTCAGGAATGGTACTAGTGAATTCTGGGAAATGTAGGACACATCATCTTATTCATTATTTTGGACCTACAGTACGAAAATATATTGCAAATTATCAAATTATAGAATCTTTTATAAATATGGTAGTACTTCTACTAATGAAAATTATATTTCTTTTAGGAGAAACGAAGACATCCCTTTGATTTTCAACATATTGTGAGTCTTACTTTACTCAGTACAGTTATTTAAAATTCCTATATTATAAATAATGCAAAATGCCTTTATTCCACCAGTAACTCAGGCATGATTTACGCGTTTTAACAGCGGCTTTTTAGTTCTTGATGAAGTCGTTTACACAAAAGGAGGAGCGACACCGCATTCGCATGTTCACAATACAAGAAAGAGTCCATAATACTCCTAGGAGTATTATGGTCTCATAATCGTACTGCGCACATACACATTCACTTTACCCTGTGGACGATCATGGCCGCCTCATTCTAACCTTAAATAGCAGACGTGATAAACTTGTAATCATACCTTCTGTATCATCGAAAAAAGGAAGAATTTGAATTTATTTAATTATTAATAAGTGAAGGTGGATAAATGAGTACAACACAATTGGGTATAAAATATATTGTTATATTTTTACCCAACAAGAGGGAAAAGCCTTACGGCATAAAAACCCTCTGAAGATTTGACAAAACTGTAAGCTACAAAGAAATGATCAGGGTGAAGCATAAATTATTGTGCGTGTGGGTGTATGTGTATGTGGATAATGTTCAGAAGGCGATGGAAATCACGTCCTCGGGGAGCGTCACTTGGTGACCTCCGCCATGAGCTGCTCGAAAGCACGCTGCTTAAATTTGATGAGAGCACTCTCGTTTGTCAACGACGTGGTCGTTGACCGTATTTGGATTTACAATAATAAGATTGTGGTCACAAACTCACTGCATTCACACATTCACAAACGCGAGCACGAAAACAATGTCGAGATACGACCGCGTGTCCCGAATCCAGGCGTTATTCACAATGAGGGTAGCACGATTCATCAAGTTCACTTGAACAA
This sequence comes from Andricus quercusramuli, assembly GCA_932178445.1. Classification (NCBI taxonomy): domain Eukaryota; kingdom Metazoa; phylum Arthropoda; class Insecta; order Hymenoptera; family Cynipidae; genus Andricus; species Andricus quercusramuli. Next base: position 511,678 of record CAKNXH010064239.1, on the reverse strand, counting down.
TAAACTTTGGTGAAAATTTGTCTGGCCCTTTTCGATACGAACGTCATCGAAGCAAGCTTCAAACTGGAAAACTTTAGTGACGCCCACTTTTCCAGCCACCTCTCCCCCTCCTCTCCCTCTCTGCCACTCAAGTCAGAAGGGCCGAAAGAGCAGAGTGTAACTAGAAGAGACTGGCCCATTAGTTCGTAGTTCACTTCATAGTCGCGCTCAAAATATTCGACTTCAATGAAACACCTTTATTGCATAAACTATCGTGTAATCGACGGCATTCAGCCCGCCGAGAGCCGTTCCGGGGTCTGGGGTTCTGTATTGTCACTGATCTTCTCCCTCTCTCACTTTGCTCTTAGAGAATAACTTTTTTAGCCTTCTTTGAAGCAAAAACGTCATTTATGGCTTCAAAGTTGCCTTTGCTCGCAAGTTGAGTTTCCACAGCTAGCACGCCCAGATTGGACAGCATGTCCTGAGGCATGGGAGACCACAAGACATTTAGTCGTTTCAGAAAAGAAAATGTCACAAGACATTTAGTCGTTTCAGAAAAGAAAATGTTCTCTCAGCGCTAGCCACTGTCGCGGAGGGCAATGCACACATTTAAAGACAAATAATTGAGATTCGTTCTTTGAAGAGCATTGAGTAACTGTAAAGGTTGCAGAGCTTCTTCACCGAAATTTATAACAAAAATGGATTTCAACATCTTAGCTTCATCCATTAGCTCATTCTGCAGGTGCGTGGAGTATCCATTCACCAGATCTGTTGCTTGTTGTTCAATTTCGTCTTCCGAAAAAATGCGTAATTTCCAAAAAATATAGAAACTTTTACAAAGTGCGTGCACTACTTCAAACCGCACAGTTACATCCTGGGTCACATGGTCTAGGATAACGTAGTACACTGCTCGTTTAAATTTCACATCAGATGGTGCATTTTTATCTTCAGATTCTTCCTCGTCTGCCATTTTATTCCGCTTGCGACTTCTTTTGGTTTCCTCTTGAAAAGATTCTGGCCACCCGATATTTTTTGCAACAGTGACAGCTTCATTCCAAATTTTACCTCATCCTTCATTACGCAGAGCTTGCAGTTCTGTAATTAGGCTCTTCAAATTTGTACAGGTGACATCAAGCGTTGCCCCTCGAGCCTGAATTACTTTGTTCACAATGTCAATGGTTTTTAAAACTTTCACCTAAATCGATGCCATAAGTAAACAATTTAAGGTCCGTATATACGTTTTGAGTCCTTTGAGATCACCACGGCATTCTGTTGTCAGATTTGATAATGACACCTCATCAAGTGCGTTAGCCACTCCTGGAAGATGAGCAGCAAGAGGTTCGATGGAGTCAATCCTGGCCAACCAGTGAGTTCGAGAGGTTGAATGCAGAGAGCATATTATCTTCTCCTTTCGTATTTCCCATCTCTTTGGACTGGAACTAAATATTGTATGTGATTTCGCTACGAAAAGAAAAAATGTGACGGCAGTAAGACAACTTTCAGCTGCGTGTAATCCGCTGAGGTTGAGAGATTGACAAGTACAGACAGAATAGACAGCTACAATTTTGGCAACCAGTATTCTAGCCTGAACTCCTCTGTAGGCACCTTTCACATTTCTGCCGTTGACATATCCTTGCCCTTGACAATCTGCCAAAGGAATTTCAAATGCCTCCAGTTTTGACATTGTAAATTGGGCAATGGCTTCCCCCATTTTCTGAGTACAGTCAGCAAAGGCCAATAGAGGTTCTTCGACTTTATATGTTCCTACATCTTCTTTGGCGAAATTAAATTAGTGAATAATACTTTGCTTTTCCGCGTTCTTGAATAATACAATTTACTACTTCATTTGTACAAACAACCATAAACTTATTCTGATTATCTGCCGATAAGTAATGCACCTGTAATCTATTCCCGGTTTTTTGAAAGTGGCGAACTTTTCGTGGGTGGTTATTGAGAAGCGGGTCATATTTCGTTAAAAGTTCAAAGATTCTAAAGAAGTTAATTTTTGAAAGCATCTCCAACTCTTTTACTGCCTCCGCGAAAAGCCAAACCTCTTTCAGCAAGAAATAAGGTTACATCAGGAAGTCGCCTTAAGATTTCTACACTTCTCGCTCGTATTGTATGGACCTAAACAACAAGTCAACTAACGAAGTTTCTGTTTTTAATTTCCTCTGTTTTACTTTCTACTGAATAGATCATTTTTTTATGCGAGAAACTACTCACATGTTCATGGATTTTGTCGTGTAGCTTCTTCCACTGTCGTTGGGCGGAATAGCCTTCAGGTGATGCGAAAGCTGATTTTTGATCTTGCGAATGTTTGCTGTAAATTCTGCTCGGAAAAGAATAAAGGGCTTCCTCCACTCTGCTCCACACCAACCAGCCTCTGAGCACAATCTCCAAATTCCCTAGCTTCTTCTTAAAAATAACGGTCGGTAGCTCACCAACTATACAGTCTTTTGCAAAAAACTGAAGCAAAATTTCATGCGACTTTTATGATGTCAATCTCAATGTTAAAAGTGAGTGATCCTATATCAAAATATAATTTAATAATGGGTGGTTAATGAACGTAAGAATCGGGAAGAAGTCAGTGCAGTTAAATGATTACTGGCATTATCCTTCAAAGCTGTTCCTAAGCGATTAATGCTGTCCACTTTATCCTCGATAGCATGAGCAGTTTCGTCATGTGAAAAAGAAGGTGCCTTCAAATTATCACTGACATTATCCTTGGAAGCTGTTTCTAAGAGAGTAAGATTCTCAACGTTAACATCGATTGAGCAGACAGTCTTAATGAGATACCGAAGGACTTGATGCAAAAGAAAGCTCTGATAAAACTTCAGTTTCAGAACTATAAAACTGTAAAAATGTGTTCAAAAAAAGTTGTTCTTTTGATGCCTCCTTTTCGCGGTCTTCTTCTTCCTTCCTATTCTGTGCTCCCAATTTATGTTTGTAGCTCATTTTCAGCCAAACTAATCTCGTACCACTAAGCTGGCTAAAGAATTCATAACGCATCTGCTATCGTTCACATGTTTATAAAACTATTTAAAATTGCTGACAAATGTTCAAAATCAGTGTGAATTGTACGTAGGAATGCTTACTCATATTAATGAGAAAATCAGAAAAAAATGAAGTTACTTCCCAGATAGCACAACAGTTTGCGACAAACTTGCCTCAACCTTGCGATGCAAGGTTCGGAAGCTTGCATCGCAAGGTTCAGGCAATCTTCCAGCAAATAAGAAAATGTCCGCCATGCGGCAATATTGCGAAGCAAGATTGAGGGAATATTGCCTGGGAAAGTTGCTGAAAGCTTGATAAACAATATTGAGGGAATATTTTGTGGCAATGTGCTTCGAATATTGCCTGGGAAAGTTGCTGAAAGCTTGATGAACAATATTGAGGGAACATTTTCTGGGAATGTGCCTCGAAGATTGTGCATCATTATTCAGGGAATATTTCCTAAAAATGTTCTTGGAAGGTTTTGCAAAATTTTTTCTTATCTCTATGTAGTAAATTAAAAGGTCAGTGAGAACAAATTAATTAAATTTCGATACAATATTTATTGTTATTGAGCAATCAACAGGATTATGTGTTTACCTATTTTTTTTATACAAGTGTCACATATATTGTGCCCGTTCTTATGAAAGTTATATAAAAACACTTAATAATTATAAGTAATAATAGCAGTGTGGTTATTATAATGTCGAAAAAATCCTTAACATTTGAAGCATTCAGTAAGAGCGGAAAATTGAATGTTTGAAATATCAAAAGGTATAAACTGAAAATGGTGCTCTGTTCTAACTTGAATTTCAAACAATATAATTGAGATTCGGATTAATTGAGAAGAATTTTTTAAAAGGGCGAGATGGCATTGCGCTCGAGCCAAAAGAATCTATGTCCACTTATTTGATCCATAGCCTCAATTGTGATGAGCTTCATGTATTAAATATTTTAGGCACAATATTGCATGAAAGTTGTCAATTTAAAATTGT
>CAKNXH010064239.1:487446-502713 GCA_932178445.1 Andricus quercusramuli | reverse complement strand
ACAATTTTAAATTGACAACTTTCATGCAATATTGTGCCTAAAATATTAAATACATGAAGCTCATCACAATTGAGGCTATGGATCAAATGAGTGGACATAGATTCTTTTGGCTCGAGCGCAATGCCATCTCGCCCTTTTAAAAAATTCGTCTCAATTAATCAGAATCTCAATTATATTGTTTAAAATTCAAGTTAGAACAGAGCACCATTTTCAGTTTATACCTTTTGATATTTCAAACATTCAATTTTCCGCTCTTACTGAATGCTTCAAATGTGAAGCATTTTTTCGACATATTAATAACCACACTGCTATTATTACTTATAATTATTAAGGGTTTTTATATAACTTCCATAAGAACGGGTACAATATATGTGACACTTGTATAAAAAAATAGGTAAACACATAATCCTGTTGACTGCTCAATAACAATAAATATTATATCGAAATTTAATTAATTTGTTCTCACTGACCTTTCAATTTACTACATAGAGATAAGAAAAAATTTTGCAAAACCTTCCAGGAACATTTTTAGGAAATATTCCCTGAATAATGATGCACAATCTTCGAGGCACATTCCCAGAAAATGTTCCCTCAATATTGTTCATCAAGCTTTCAGCAACTTTCCCAGGCAATATTCGAAGCACATTGCCACAAAATATTCCCTCAATATTGTTTATCAAGCTTTCAGCAACTTTCCCAGGCAATATTCCCTCAATCTTGCTTCGCAATATTGCCGCATGGCGGACATTTTCTTATTTGCTGGAAGATTGCCTGAACCTTGCGATGCAAGCTTCCGAACCTTGCATCGCAAGGTTGAGGCAAGTTTGTCGCAAACTGTTGTGCTATCTGGGATTGTTATAATCAAATCAATGAGCAAAAATGCTTTCTTGAGGATTAACAAGACTCACTATGACTGATTACATACTAATTTCTTTTATCATTAGTATGAAATCGACGCCTCCATTCCATACCATCCTATGAAAAACCGAATTCCTATCTATTCAATAACAGCCAAAAAGTTATTTTATTTAATAAATTTCGACGCCTCCAGTCAATACCGCTTCACGTTGCATTTGGTCGCTATATGCAGCCTGTAATCTGTAGGTACGATAACTTATGAAGACTGATCAGATTAAATTAAGCACACTTTTCAAATACCTAAAAAGAAAAATCCAGTTTTATCCATCGAAAATGCTTTCTTAAATATTAAAAATTCACTTTTTCGGCTAAACACACACACACAGTTATACATATACGTTTTAAATCATTACATTTTCGAGCTCCTGGGAGCGAATTATATCGAAATATGTCAAAAAAGTAGATTTGAAAATTCAGGTCATTACAAACTATAAACATTACAAACTCTAATGATTGATAGTTACCATCTCTGAAGATAATACAGATTCCTAGTAACTATAAAGTACTTCTACTAATTAACATAATATTTCTTGTAGGATCCTGATCTCGACGGACAAGATAAAGTGAGTGTTATTTTACTCAGAACAGTTATACAAAATTGCAATATTATATGTAGTATAGGATTTATTCATTATCCACATTCAGGATATTAATATTTCTTTTTTATTTTTGACTGGTAATAGTAAAATTATTATAAACATAATACGTCAACGTATGTTGCTCATAGTAAAATCACTGGCTCACTAACAGTAATTCTTTCGTCTTTGTCATTGTATATCTATATAATTTGACAAAAACTCTAATTATATGGAATTTTTGTGCAATTGCAAATCATTAAATGTAGAAACTTTGATAAATACTACTTCGGCTAATTAAAATTATATTTCTTGTAGGTTCATACCTCCATTAAGTGTGCTCGAAAATGCCCTGTAAGAAAACACAATTTTACACATTCTTTTTTAAATTGGAAAACGATTTGTTTTCCCCAAAATTGTGAACTAAACAATATTTTTTTCAGGGCTCTGGAAATAAAGTTCTTTGCGCATCCAATGGTTCTGTTACTGCAACTATACCTTTAGAGCGATTCAACTGCATAAATCGTTGTGGACTAGGTCAGTTGTGTAGCAAGACATTTTCTTTTTTTTCTAAGGATTAGTTCTTGAAATGTCTCAAAATACCACTTTTACTTTCAAACACTCTAAACTTGAAATGCAAAAATCAAAGTAGAACGGTTTCAAAAATATTTTATTTTTATTTTAAAAGATTCAATTCAAAATCATTGAAACTGGAAAATCAATTTACATAGGATATAAAACATATATATCATTTTTAAGAAACCATGACTACACGAATTATAATAAACAATAATTATTATTCCAGGTATCATACAATTATATCCAGGAATATGTTTGGAACATAGATTTTAACCAACGGAAATTTTTATTATACCTAAATTTGTTTTCTGTCTCATTCTTGTTGTAACTTATGACAACGTGGAATTTAACATTCAACCTTTAACAGCGAGAAGAGAGGTCATCTTATCCATAGATCTGAGAATATATGAAAATGTACGAAAACATATGTAAAAATCTCATCCGCGTAATAAAACACTCAAGTATGATAATTTCAAATGTTTTATAATTTTCCATACCTACAGTTTATGTTATAACTGTGTACTGCGAACTGATTTAAATAAATTGGCTTTATTTTCTGTAGTCGGTACTAGAGAAACTTGTCCATACACAGTATTTACAGACCCAAAACTTAATTGTAGACAAAGCCCCTTTGGAGTCCTTAAATGCTTAAGAATTTATGTTGAGCAAATAATCTCGAGAGTATGCTTAGCATTTGAGCTCGAACAGAGCATTTATAGAGCATTTAACAGAATTTAAAGCATTCATTGTTTAAACAAATATATATCACACTTGATATACGTTTTTACAAAAACATTCCAGAGTGAAATAAACATATACTTTTTGTAAATTACAGAGTTGCTAGTGGTAAGGTAATTCTAGAACGTCAGGGAATTTCAGAGAAACCCTGGCATAGTTAGGAAATTTTCAATAAATTAAAGTAGAAATTAATTTTATTATTATGGTTGAAAATCGCAAATATTTGGCGGAAAATTAATTTGTTTTGGTTTGGAATTCAATCTACTTTGTTGTAAATTCATCTTTTCTTATTGAATTAAACTATTTTTGGTATAAAATTAAAATCCTGTTTGTGGTTAAAATATAATATATCACGTTTTTCGATGTCAATTCATCTTTTTTAGTAGAAAATTCAACTGCTTAGTTGTAAGTGGAACAATCTTTGTTGAAAATTAATTTATTTCGTTGATGTTTCATCATTTTAGTTGAAACCTCCTTCTTTTGTTCAATATTTAATTATTTTGTTGACAATAATGTTTTCTAGAAGAGAATTAATTATTTTAACTGAAAATTTAACTCGTACATGTTCGGTTCAAATTCTTGGTAACTAATTCATTCTTTTGGTTGGAAATTCATTCAAAAATTAAAATATTTGGTTGGAAATTCATGTGCGTTGTTAAAAATTTATCTTAATTATTGTTTGACAATTTTTTAATTGATCTTTTTGGTTGAAAATAAGATTTTTCTTATTTAGAATTCATTTTCTAAACTGGAAATATAACTTCGATTTTTTGTCGGAAATATATTTTTTCTTATAGAAATTTAATTTTTTGGTTGAAAATTGTACTATTTCGTTGAAAATTCACTTTAATTTTATTGAAAAATAATTTTTTTACTGAAAATCCAACTATTCTATTTTTTGTTGAAAAATCTATTTTCGGTGAAAATGTAATTATTTGTTGAAAATCTGTCTTTTTTTGTCAAATAGTACTCTATAGTTGAAATTTCATCTTTTTGGTTGAAAATTAATTTCTTTGGTTAAAAATTCGTTTGTTTTTTGTTTGGACATTCATTTTACTGACTGAAAATTATCCTACTCTATTTTCAGTAGAAAATTTATCTTTTTAGTTTGAAATCCATGTATTGGGTTGAAAATTAATTTTTTTTAGTTGAAAATTCACTGTAACTATTAAATTTTTTGTGGAAAATTTATTTTATTTTTTTATAGAAATGTAATCTTTTCCCTTGAAAAATCATCTGTTTAGTAGAAAATTCAGCTATTCTATTTTTCGTTAGGAATTAATTTCTTCCATTGGAAAGAACTGTTTAGTTCAAAAAAAAAATTTTTTGTTGATAGAAAATTCATTTTTTTTTATTGAAAAATCCACTCAATGATCGAAATTTTATATTTTTGGTTGGAAGTTCATCATAGTGATTAAAAAATAATTTTCTTTGGTTGAAAATTTGTTTCTCTTTATTTGAAAATTAATTTTTTATCTGAAGACATAACTATTCCATTTCGTTGAAATTCAACTAACTATTTGGTTAAATATTCATATTTTTGGTGGAAGATTCATCATTTTAATTAAAAATTAATTTCTTTGGTTGAAATGTTATCCTTTTGATTGGGATATTGTAGCAACCCTGAATAAGGCACTGTTTAATGCGAATAATTAGTTTTCTATTATTTTGTCTTCTTTTATTATTTAAATTTATCACCCTTTCCAATTTGAAGCGATGAATTTTCCCGCGAAATTTGAATAATGTAATTATTATTAATAAAAGCAAAAAATACGATTTTTAAAATTCTAATTCAAAATGCTCATTGATGAAATGCTCATTAAATTCTCAAAGCACATAAAGGTCGAGCATATTCTCGAGCATGTTCTCATGCTCGTGAGAATTTCTCCGAGCGCTTCAACTCTTTAGAACACTAAGGTCCTTCCTCTCTTAAACATATCCTCCAATCTTTAACTTGAAATTAACACTCCTTTTACGCTCCCAAAACTGAATTCACAATAACTTGTTACCCATCTAAATCTTTTTACAAGCTTTTATTTGACTTGCTATGTGTGTGTGTGTGTGTGTATGTATGTATGTCAGATTCAAATCTTGCATTTAATTTTGACACACTTCCACATATCCAATAGACTTAAAACTTTGTATGCATACGTATTTCTGATGAAAACACAATATTCTATCAAGACTGTAAAGCAGAATATTAAAAAAATAAGTTTTTCAAAAACAAAATCTCACTTAAATATTTCAAAAGGACATAATATAATATACTTTGAAAAGTAAGGCTGCAATCATAATTATATAATAATAAGAAGAATTATAATAATAAGGTGACTAAAGATAAAAGCGTGGGGTGCAAATATTAAAATTTCTTTCGTATATTTAAGTTTAATCATCAAAAGCTACGCCCCACGCTTTTATTTTTGGTCATATTATTATATCATTATTTTCTTAAACTTGTTCTTGGATGAACCCTGTTTTTCATCATAGCCACAAACTAAGTCAAGTGGCTGATAAGATGAGGATGTTATAAGTTATTTTTATAAGATGCTTGAAATCTTTCGCGATGATGTTGTAGGTATACAATTAGAAGTATGGTGCAGTTTGCAGTTCGTCTTTTACCGATTTTATCCTAACACAGCGGTCGCGAGTGTTGGAGGTGACAACAGTCGCCTCTGGATGCGTTCTTAGAGCTACCATATATCACTCCATAGGTTTTTAGTCGCTTGCTTCCTGATGGTCTAGGAAGTTTCTTACAATGCGGCAGGTGTTTACTCAAACTGTATTTTGAACTGCTGTCAGTACCCTACTGACTCCTAAATGTTCAAGATGTTCAGTGCATCTTGCGTGCACATTGCCTATAGCCGTAATCACAGTAGGATGAATAGATGCATGTTTCACATTCGTGCATATTGTCTTCACTTCATGCCTTAGCTCGCTATGCTTATAGATCTTGAGTGTACATGTTGCCTGCAGATTTCGGTTAAGTGGACAAGCAATGTCGATGATGTAGACTCTTCCAACATTTTTTTTCTCGCATCATCATGTCGGATCGATCGGCTTGGATGTAATGATCCGTCTGAACAGTAACATCCCAATACAAGATGTAATCTTTATTTTCTAAAACGGGCATTGGATTGTATCTATAGAAAGGCATCCATTTTGTTAAGAGCCCTAAGTTTAGGGTAAGTTGTTGTTCTATAATGCCCGCCACATCATTATATCTGTGCGTATATTCTCTTCGAGCCATTATGCAACAACCATGAATAATGTGCTCGATGGATTCGTTGCCATCTCCACATAATCGGCACCGGTCACCCACGTCTTGATGTAAAACGTGTTTGCGATAATTTCTGGTGCTGACAACTCTGTCCTGAATCGCAATGACGGATCCTTCCGTTTCTGGATGCAGGACGCCTTTTCTCAGCCAAATATTGGATGCCTCACTATCCAATTCATGTTGACCCAACGTGTTGGGGTGCTCGCCATGGATGGCTTTCTGTCTCTAGTGCATTTCTAATTCCTCTATGGTTTCCGCCCTGATACTCAAGGCCTCCTCTGAGGACACATTCAAGGGCGTGTAGTCAAGATCCGCTTTACAAATGGCGTTGTAAAGCGCAATCTCGCTTACCGTGAAAATAGTCTCGCAACTGTATAACTTGTGACTCACGCAGTTTCTTGATATGTACAACGCCCCTACCCCCTCTATGTCGTCGTAGAACTACTCTTTCAATCGCCGAATTACTGCGGTGCACTTGGTGCTTCGTCATTTCTACGCGAATTGTTTTGCTTAATGTTTCAAGGTCGTTGTTAGACCATTCGATGAGCCCAAAAGAGGACGTGAGAACAGGGATGAAATAGTGTTGATTGCTCTGATTTTTTTTCTGAGTTAAGAGAACTCTGCAGGATCAATCTGAGTCTTGACAAGAAGGCAGTCGTTAGGCTTTTCTTAACTACTGTATGCTAAATATTCTTAGATTCGAGAATACCCAGGTGTTTGTATGACTCGCCAGCAGCCATTGCCTCGATGTCATTCTCGAAATCGTTCTCTTGCCCTGCAGTTTCATTGGAAAACTGCCTCGTGACATCGATCACTTGCTGCAGTTTCTGGTCCCAACTAGCGTATAGCTTCAAGTCATCCAAGTATAGAAGATGAGTCACTCGATGACTATCCTCGTTAACTTATATTCGGATCCCATGAGACATGCTATTTAGTGCTTTTCTCAATGGGTTTCAATGCTTTTCTCAGAACCACAGTGTACTAAAGAAGTCTCCTTGAAAGATACCCATCGTAATGCGTATTAATCTAATTATCCTTGGTTATCCATGATCAAAATACTTGATTCTTGTACCCCGAAACTTCATCGCACGACTTAGAAAGTCGACGATGCGTGGGCAGATTTTGTATTTTCTTAAGACTTCAAGCAAACAGTCATGTGGTACGGACGGAAACGCTTGCTTGTAGTCAATGCCATGTGTAAGTTTCTTCGACGTTTAAGAGCTGGCGTCATGGCAACAGCGTCTATGGTAACTACATCTTCACTGCCTCGCGAGTTTTTACAACCTTCTTTTTTGTTCTTCTATGAGGATGTCATTCTTGTTGCAGTGAGAATATACCTTATCTGCAATGATGGCTGTAAGGTATTAATAAATTGTTGAAAGACAGGCTATCGGTTTAAATTCAGATGGATTTTCAGCGTCTGGTTTTTTAGGCAACATATACGTAGTACCCTTGAGCATAAAGCGTGGCATCAGATCTGGATGTTCGATGATCTTCTGAAAACACCTTGCCAACGCAGGATGGACACTTGTCAGGTACTTGTACCTGAAGTTGTGCACCATATCCAGACCTGAAGCTTACCAGTCACTTGCCCTTTTTAAAACTGTTGGAACATCTGAATTTGTGATGATAGTCAGCTCCATTTCAGCGTTATTGCTTGCTCTTGCTTTCTCTAGTAGAAACTACGCCTTTAACCCTTGGTATACACACTGGGTTACGCTAACCCGGCGCAATTTTGCAAGATCTGTTATTCCGAAACAAGAAGAAGTGTAAGTCTATACCCATATTTTGATTCTGAATAAAAAATTAACCTGAAAAATTCTAATATTTTATATATAATTTTATCCCCAAAACCGTAAAATTGAGTATTTGTTTGAAGTTTTGCGATTTTTAAATAAGTTTATTGATTTTATAACAATATATGCGTAGCCTTTTAGAAAAAACGTGATTTTTTCACAAAAATTTTAAAGATGTCTTTGTCTATTTAAGAATATGCATATGTTTTCTCATATTTATCACTTTCAAACCCGTACTGTTCAATTCTTCAGGATTTTCTCTATAAAAACCAAAAAAAGAGGCAAAATTGTTCAATTAGGAACGAAGATATGAGCTGTTAAAGTTTGCCGGGCGAACCTAACCCAGTGTGTATACCTCGTTATAAAACTATAGTGTGTATACCAAGGGTTAACTTCTTTCATCTGCCTGAAAGGTTCGATTTGTTGCCTCCTTGCACTACTTCTCTTGCATCGACGCAGTCTAGTAGTAAGAATACCAAGTCTCTACCGTTGGGAGTCTATAATCTCGTTCAATATTGCTGGTGTCGATTTCTCGATGTACCTAGGGTGGATGATTTTAGTAACATGGTGTATCAGCTTTCTGGTTCTATTTCCTTTCTTACATTGAGTCAATCGACCCAGTTTGCACCTTACTTTGCTGATATACATATTCAACCTGATCTTTCATGGTGTATCTTGATCCCTTTGTAGGCAAAGACTGCATTTGTAGGCCTAGTTCTGCGGCTCGACGCTTAAACGGTTACAGATTTCGCTGTTTGCATCAACGATATTAATGTCCAGATGTAGTTCTAATGGATTCGATACATGATGTTCATTATCCCTAGCACCTGTATTTTTCGCTTCAATCTGGTCTTCGTTTTCCACATCATTTCCATTTTGATAGCAGCTATTTCAACGGCCGAAAGCAATTTGTTTACAGATATTGAACTTTTTTGGTCTGTCAGATTCTGCTGATTTATTCTTGCGGCTTGCTCAGGTTACTCAAGTAAGAAGACTCGACAGTGTTCTCTTCTCACACTTTGCCCACTTTTCTCTGCCAAAAAAATGAAGGTGCATAACATCTCTGTTCATATGGTATGTCCCTTTCAATCGACTTCTTGGTTGCTGAACTGCTGCTTCTGCCTCTGGTTGAATTGGGCCATCTACAACATCAATTGCCGCTGCTTGATCATGTAACGCGGCTTCCCCTGACTGAAATTTTCTGTTAAAGAAAATATTTCGAAAATCACAAAAGCGCTATAGGCTTCAATAACAACTATAATATTAAAAATGTCGATAGTAAATTTTCTGGAAAAAAATATTTTTCAAAAATCAGAAAAATGGTATAGGCTTCAATAAAAACTTTACAATCAATAAATTTCGATAGTAAATCTGAGAATTTTTTGTTTCAAAAATCATAAAAACGCTATAGGCATTTGTTGTTGTAAAAATATCGACAGTAAATATTTTCAAAAAAATGTTCTACAAATTTCATTTAAAAATCACAAAAACCATATAGACCTCTACAAAAAGAAGTACAGTTGTTACCGTAAAAATATAGGATGTAAATTTTTCAATAGAAATTTTCGAACGAAGTTTTTTTTACGACAACGGTATAGGCTTTAGTAGAACTAACTACATTTATTATTGTGAAAATATCGAACTTAAATTCTTCCAAAACATTTTTCAACGACATTTTTCGAAAACCTTACAAACCGTATAGGCCTAAAAAAATAGGTGCAGTTGTTACCCTAAAAGTATCGATAGTAAATTTTTCCAACAAAATTTTCAAAGAAATTTTCTTTTCACCACAAGGGTATAGACAACTGTATTTTTATTGTGAAAATATCGATAGTAAATTTAAAATTTCTCAAAAAAAATGTACGAGACAAAATTTGTTTGAAAATCATAAAAACCGTATAGGCCTCAAAAAACAAGTACAGTTGTTGCCCTAAAAATATCGATAGTAAATTTTTCCAACAAAATTTTCGACCAAATTTTTTTGAAAATCACAAAAACCATGTAGGCCTCAATAAGAACAAGTCCAGTTGTTACCGTAAACACAACGGGATAGGCTTCAGTGAAAACAACTACATCAGTTAATGCAAAAATATCGATAGTGAATTAAAAAAAATTTCGAGGAAAAATTTGTTTTTACCACAACGGTATAGATTTCAGTAAAAACAACTACATTTGTTATTGTAAGAATATCGATAGTAAATTTTTCAAAAAAGTTTACGAGACAAATTTTTTTTTCACCGCAAAAGAAATGAATTTTATGTATCCAGAGGCGCTCATTTATTCAATTTGTTTACGGAATTTGTTTATAACAATCAAAAAATAATACTTCGAAAGTTCTATTCATCAAAAGTGCAAATTTTTCGAAACAGAACATTGAGTTTGAAGACGACGAGACATACTAGATATACGAGATATTCTGGGATCACACATGAGATTAAACAGTTCTAGGACGTAGTTTGCACTTTTGCACTCTCGTGTGTTTTTACTTTTGAGCGCTTATTTTAGAGAATTGTTTTACAAAGTTATTCATTTAAAAAACTTGGAGAGATAACCTTGAACCCGAGAATGTTCAACTCCGCAATCATCCCGCGATCGAAATTTCAAATCACGACGGCCATATTCCTCTCTCTGCTCCTGTTTCTGCTTTCTGGTACCTTCACGAAGTAATAATACGGAGAGGAAACTGTGCTACGATAGCGTGGCAAATTTTTCGCTATAGCCCCAGCTATTCCAAAAAAGTTGCCATGATTTGCCGCCGCAAATGTATTAGCGTGGTTTCTCCTTACTATTACTTCGTGGGTATTTTAAAGGAACAAAGTAATATGGCTGCCACGACAATTCACGCTTATTTCTCCAAGATTTTTGTATAAAATAACGTCACGAAAAGTGAATTTATTAAAATAAATACTAAGGAGTGAAAAACAAAAAAGTGAATATACTATACTATTATTTTCCTCTTTTATTTTATCAACATTTTATGCTCTAAATAGGTTCTACGACAATGATTATATAGGAACATATTTTTATTACTGCAGTTTGATTCACATGTAGGTTATTATGGATAAATATATCTCTATATTTGAGTCCTCTCAGTTTTATTATTCGAAACAGCTTGGAAGGAGTGTTCGTTTTCTCTCTTGTATTCTAGCTTTTCGAATTTATACGCAGGAATACCTTAAGATCTTTTAAATAAGACTCAGAGAAATTTCTTCTTGTGTCAAAAGGATAATTCTTGGCACAAATAGAATTTCCTATTTTTACGGTTAAGAGATGTCACCTGCTGAAAATAATATTTTTTTTCTTTTCTTGAAAAGAATCTCGCAGCCATAAAATAAAATTACATGAGAATGACAATTGGATAGGGGCCATTTGAAGTTGGCCTCTTGAATACGTTATTTTAAATGTAAAAAAAGTAGCAAGCTCATGTGGTCATTATCCAGGTTGTCATTCTCATGTCTTTGAATGCGTATATTAAAAAAATCAATTTCCTTTGTAGAACTGCATAAAGTTAACAAATAAATAAAGTTCACGACTCTACTCTACATCATCGCAGTAGTAGCGGTGGGCTGACTCCGCTCTGTCCACTACTACTGGTGGCTTCCACGCGCTAAGTGAAGCGACCACTATACAGTCAGGCGGCCGGTCCTTCTCCTGCATAACGCGCTGGTATATAACATTTTTTACTCCAATATGAAACATTAACATTTAAAGATTATTGCGATTGAATAGAAAATTAAAAATTAGAAGAAAAGGCATATAATATAATAAATACGAATAAAAAAGGAATTGAATGTATTGATCGCTGTAACAAATTTACCGAGTTCCTACTTGAAACCACCTGCCTGCAGAGTAGCGTCAAGACGAAACTAAAAAGGAAATGATGTTGAATACCTTCTCTTACTTCCCCAGTAAGTGTATGCCCATCTTAAAGTCAATTTTTTAAAATTCAATTCTGCTTTTCAACAATTCAACAAAAAACTAAATACGACTTTATTCTTTTTTTCCTTTTCTGAGTCCAAGGTTGCATGTCCGGATTCCTCCGTAATTCGTAAACCAACTATACAATTCCGTGGTGAAACATGCTGTTAGCGTTGACGTTTGGTCCCATATTCTTCCTCGTTCACTTCAGTTAAGTAGTCACGGCCTCAAAGTTCACGTCCATACCTTCATAGGAAGTTTCTGTCTGCGGTAGATGCAAAGTATTTAAACGCCCGACAACGCGCAGAACAACGGGAAACCAGAAACCGTCCATTTACAACAAAGGTATTCCATTACCATCTTCATTGTTACTTTATTTCTTTGTTTCGAGCTGAGGTTAACAGAGGATTTACGTCTATCTCAAAAATAATCTTCTTGCATCCAACATTAATCTTTTGCGGAAAATTTAATCCAATTTTGCAACCAAATAATTATTTTTATGTAAAATAGATATCCATTTAGTATAAAATCATGAATACGTTCTCATCACGTATTATATTATATTAAAAACATATAATCACGTAATTCTATAGCTACATACAAATTTTGATCTTTATTATTATTTTAATAGTTATTATTTTGTTTCTTTTTTTGCATTGGTCTTTATCAGCAGTAATCCATGGCTGAAACCATAAATATTGGTGGTAGAAGGCTAATGAACGAGTCTGACCTGTCTTCTTTGACCACAAAAAGAGTCTACTGAAGAAAATTCTGATTTGAAAATTCCTTCGAAGGATATCGTTCCCCTAAGACTAGAAAAACGTAACATATTCGACATTTTTCCAATACTTTAAGTATAAGAAGTGTTAAGATATTAGTCAATTCATTTTTTTTATTCAAATGTTATAAGGGCCCCCAAATGAAATATTATGAGGATGTTTCGTTTGAACCAATTTCTTATGAGTACCCGTTTGGAAAAATTTCGTGGCAGTCTTAAATCATGCTAAGGCCAGTACAGTTCTTCTCAAGCCTATCTATTCACGCAATACTAGCCTGGCGCTGCACTGGCGCTGTCTAGTTTTGCCACGTGTTTGATTCAAACCTTCCTGCTGTCTAGTCCTATTCTTGGCGCTATCTAGAAGTTCGTTACGAATTTGAATATATAAAGATTGTCCAGATTTCAGCTAGTTTCTAGAGAGAATCACGGTTTGGGCTTGAAAAAAAATTACAGAAGTGAATTCAGAAAATAATAATTTTTGAATGAAAGATTTAGGAGATTACAATACACAATTGCACAAATGCTCAAGCAATAATCAATTGTACACTATTACATATTTAAGATAGTGAACAATAATTGTTGAAGGTGTTGATATTCCAGAAAATAAAATTTTATCATAAATGATTTATTTGATTTATTTTAGTTATTTATTGATTGCGTAAATGATAATTAGGCCCAACGTATTAATTATTTGGAATAATGAACAATCATTATTTCGTAGCCTAATCGCAAGTAAAAGCAAACCAACTTTATTTTTTTCAATGATTTACTCACACATCAAGCACTTTTAATGTTTAAAAATTGTTCATGTTTCATTGAAATGGGACAAAGTTACAATAATATAATAGGAAGTTACATCAGAAGTTCGATACCCGGCGTATGTACAAGAGATTTGCGGAAACTCACTTCTTCAATTTTTTGTGTACAAAAGCTTTTTTTATATTTTCAATTAACTGAAAAATGTATATATTGGACTTCTATGACATAAAAAATAATTATATTATTTAATTATTAATTATATTTTATCAAAATAGCCGATCTGTCTAGAAACTAGTCGATCTGAGCTTTACATCCCAGTCTAGCCACTGGACAGTGTGCCTGCGGCGCGCCAGTATTGACTCAAGGCGGACTAGACAGAAACAATACAGCGCCACGAAATTTTTCCACACAGGTAGAAGCTATGCTTTGGAATTTGAACCTCAAGCTCAAAAATTAAATTTAAAGTAATTTCAAAACTTTAGAGAGTGTCAAAAAGAGTCAAGTCAGTGATAGAATCTGTCGAATTCACGTTGAACGTCTACTTTGGAAGTTATTCTTTTTCAACATATTACGATGGGGAGGGAGGAGAGTTCAAAAAATATTAGGTAACATTTTTTTAATCTGACAATTTCTCTAAAAAGTAAAATAAAATAAAAATTAAGGGATGAAACTAAGAAAAAGATGAAATCTGTTGTTCAGGTATGCGCTCGCAAGTTTTAGGGCACGCAGTTGCTGTGTCTCGCTCCTCGCGCTCGATAATATATTTACCTCGCGCTACGTGCTCGGATATTTTTTACCTTGCGCTTTGCGCTCGGCTTTTCTCGGTTTTCGCACATCGTGCTCGGCTTTGATAAAAAAGAAGAAATTTACTTGCAAATATTATAAAATAGACAAAGCCTCTACATTTTAAGTTATTGTTGAATTTCTTTTTATTTTAGATTAAAAAGGAAGTTTATTTACTTAAGGCTCTATCGGCCTTAAGGAACACATTCTCCTCACAATACCCACACACTTTTTTGAAGTCTAATGAAAAACGCTTGATTGGTTAAGAAACAGTTTTCGTTTAACTTACTGAAAATGCTACAAAAAAAATCGAAAATTCCGTTTCTGGTCACACAGTGTTTGTTTCATTCATAGAAAACTATATTTAAATTTTTTCACATAAAACCAATACCTTCTCATTAGAATGAGAATGTAAAAATTTGATTTTTTGTTTATTTTGTAATATCATTTTGACGATCAAAACAAAAACTACGCGTCCAATACAAAAATAATCTACAACAAATTTGTAGATCATTCTTGGATGAATCATTTTCTGTCTAATCATATTTTTTCGAATCTTGCATAGTCTGAAAGCAAAATGGAAATTTTTTATATGTTTCATGGGGTCAAAATTTGAATTTTTGATTTTTCAAGAAAATTTAAAAAGTTGTTAGCATAATCTTATAGGGCTTGCAAAAAGCAACGCTTTTCTTCTCTCGTATTTTCTTTATAGCGTGCGTTGTTTGGCTTAAAATATGGATTTTCGTTAGTTTTTTTGGATTTTGAAAAAGCTATAACTCTAACAGTTTTCTTTTCATCGAAAAAAGTCGTGAGGATAAATTGTTCAGATTTTTTAGTACTGCGAATTGCCGCACATAGAATTTCAGAGTTTTGGAAAAAAAACGATTTCCAAAATTTTGAAAATGCTTTAACGTTTTTAACTGACATAAAAAATAGTTGGCTAACGAAATTGTCCTTTTCTTTTAGGGCTTAAAAAATGTGCCACTACTCAATCCAATCAGATCATTATTTCGAAAGTTATCGTGCCTATAGACAGACAGACTACAGACAGACAGCCACTTTGATAAAAATCCTTTTTTCTAGCTCAGGGGGTATCAAAACGTGGAGATTTGATGAAAACCAACTAAGTCAAATTTTACATAAAAC
>CAKNXH010064239.1:453860-487046 GCA_932178445.1 Andricus quercusramuli | reverse complement strand
GTGAACATAAAAAATTTGTTGCTAAAATGTATGTAACATACCAGAAATAAATTGGAATTCATATTCATTGTAGTGGGTCGTAAGCTGTGAATACTCGGTTTTATCTTGTGAACCAGTGATCAGGATTTTGATGGAATTCGAACCTAAACTAGAATGGCTGAATAGCAAACATTGCGCGTGAGACAATGACCCTCTCGGGACTTTGATAAGTTTGTTGGTTTTGTGTTTTTCCTATCTTCTTGACATTTTCTATTACACTTGCACATGCAGTTACAGCGTTCATTGTTTTCTGCTTTTACGTCCGTAGGGGCACCTTGAGAAAAGTGCTTGGAATACATTCTAAGAATCCTATCTTTATTCTCTACTTTCGGTATAGCAACTTCACTTTATTTTTCATCGCAATATATTCAAGACATTATTTTTCAAAGCTTACCTACTCTAATAATCAAATTTGTCTAATTTAAATCAAGCTGGAGCAAAGCGTTATGTTACTGAATAGTTGCTTATGGAGAAAACATTTTTTCCAGTTAAATATTTTCCGGGCTGGGGGAGGGGGGTATAATACTTGGGATTTTTATTATTATTGTCTATGTCGTCAATTTTTAACTCTTCTAATAGGGATCGAACAATTTTGTCCGGTATAGTCTCGATAGCTTCTTTGACACCCTTTCCTTGTAGCATTAGCATTTTTTTAAATAATTATTTGACCTTCAAAAATGAATGTCAAAAATATATTTGACTTTTTCACAGAAGTTTTTTCCCCTTAAGAATCTTGAGGTACAAAATTGAAATTCGAATTTTTTATTGATGATAGTTTTTTGCAACAACCACCTCCAAACTGAGGCCTTCCATACCTCTAAAAGATGTGCGAAATGATCTAATCCAGCCGATTTTGTGAGAATAATATGAGCCCATGCGTACTTTGAAAACCGTCTATTTTTCGAATTGACGCATTGGACGCACATGCATCCTTTAGAAATAAGACTCATGCTGCAAGCTTCACACTCGTCGGTTGAAGACTATTTTGTGCACTTGCATCACAAATAGCTATTAAGAGCTGGGGTATACCCAGTCCGTGCAAAAAAAAAATTAATATTGACAAAAACCACTCAGCTCTCATTTTCATAAATAAAATAATAAAAATCCTACTTCTTAACCTTAAAGGTCTTGAAGAGAGAGTCCTCAGCTTTCTATCGCGATGAAAAAATAAAAAAATGTGCCTTTTTTAAAAAAATACAAAGTTTTATCCATTCTTTTCGAAGGTCAAATATTTTTTTTCAAGAACTGCTCATAACCAATGGAAAGGGCGTGAATAAATCTATCGAACTGGACAAAAATTGTTTTATTGTAGTTTGAAGAGTTCAAAATCGCAGAAATGGACAATATCCACGAAAATACCAAGATGTCCATCCCCACCTCCCTCTCGTGAATATTTATTCGAATGAACAAAATGTTTTCCCGATAAAGTGCTATCAAATAGAAAAGCACTTTACCCATTTTTGACTTGTTAGTCGAGCAACCTAGAATTTTAGAGCAGATAACTAGTTAAAAGTATAATACTTAAATGCGCTCTCCCAACTTGTAAGCATCATTTAATTCTGGTACTCTGTAAAAAAGGTTTCCCAGAAATTATGAAACCGAAGTGTGCACTTTGCTCAGAGGCTGATGGTAATCATGAGGATCCTTACTCCTCTAAAGCACTATGTACTTTTCAACAAAGAAACTGCAGTTCAGTTTGTAACTTGAACCTTCTTTAATGAGTTAATTTTTTCTATAATCATATTTTAGTTATTTAAAAAAAAATTAATTTCTAAATACGGATACACCAGTTATAAAAGGAGGAACTATCATTTGTGAACCTAATTTATCCATAATTCTTGAACAATGAACAGTTACTCGGACGTTGTTTTCGGGTAATTTGTTAAAGAGCTTTCGAGAGGTTCCAGATCAGGAACATCAAGTTTGTTATCGACATAAGCGTATTTCTTGAAACTGGGTCAAAAAATAGTGTTGGATAGTTAAGATATTGAGGTAAAAAATTTTTGAAAATATTTTGAAATTGTGGGATGTACGAAACTTGGAATTTTGTTGATACATTTTTTTTTAATGTGATATGTCGCGAAATTTTTAAACGATTTTAATCGATTTGATATATGTTATGAAGAATAAGTCACAGTTCTCTTTTCGTCTAGAAAAAGGAACTGAACCAAATTTAAAATTTCGAGTAAAAAAGTTTAAAAGCATTTTCTTCATCCTTTTTAATGTGTAAGTTATTTCTCATTATTTTATTTTTGATTTAAAAAAAAGTTTGTATCCTCTTCTGACTGCCAAGTTATGCTTTTTTAAGCTGAAGCATGCACATTCACTCTCCCGCACAACGGCCCAATGTGATCTAGAAATGAATTTTGGCTGACGTTTCAATTTCTAATTTTTAATTTTTAAGTTTTAATTTTTTTTCTGTGTTTAACAATACTTAAACGAATACAGTGGCAAAATGGTTCATTTCAATGTTATGATTTTTTCTCGCTGAAAAAGCTTCTTAAATAAAGTTATTGTTAGTCAGAATTAATGCAGTCACACTTAAATAGAATGAATATTTCATCAAAAATTGTATTTCATTATTATAAACAATTTATTTTAAAAAATACTTCATAGTATCTCAGTTTTTTGTAAAAAAAAAATATATATTTTGTCTCATAGTCATTGTAATTTACTATTAGAATGGTATTAGTAACAAAACTTGTCATATTTTCAAAATTTATGAACATTTTATGAAGTTATAAACAACTGTTTAACTTATTAAGTTTCACGAGCAGGGCAATTGGCATAGTAGGACAGTTAACATTTGGATGAGAATATTTCATTAAAATACGATTTTTCATGGAAAAAATTATGCAGAAACCATAGTGTTAAACCTTATTTCTGAGCCCTATTTCTTATGTAGTATAAATAAATAATTACATCTTCCGACACCCGTTCACGCATTTAATTATACTACATAAAAAATAGGATTGGAAACAAAATTATCTGAATTGTGGACTCCACGTGATTTTTTCCGTAGAATCGAATAGTGCTATTAGATTTCCATAACAGATACTATAAAAAATTCAAACAATCTAACATTTACATTCTTTTTTATGAGAAGCCTTCTTTCATTCAAATGTTCAAATTACAACATTAAATCTTTTACTGCGCCGATTTGTCTGCCCATGAGGCATAATAGATAAGAATTGTTTATAAAAAGTTATAAACAATTAAACGACAACTACAAAGTTTTTTTTATTAAAGATAAAATCATAAAGAATAACTTGCACATGAAAAAAACTGACATCAAAAAAATTCAAAATGAGTCATTCCCTTGATTAAAAAATTTTTGAAAAATATAGTAGCACAATATGTTACCTATCTAACACTATTATTTCCCTCAGTTTCAAGAAAATTGCTCATATCGATAACAACTCTGATATTCCTGACCTGGAATTTCTCTTTTGCTACATATTATCAAACTTGAACTGCTAGTAAGAAATAAATATTGAATATTCTTCAGATTTCAATGGTGATCTTAGGCAGTAACAGTAACTGTTAGATTTTAAGGAACTCTTCTCTCTATTAATACCCGTAATTCTACAGGAAACGAGCGACACGAATAGTTGATCGCGTTATCATCGAAATTGAAGTACGCGTTCCGAATCACAAAATTTCTAGTTCCATTTCCCCCTGATATATGTCAGTTATTACCGAACTAAAACCACTACTCTCTGTCCAAACGATTAATAAAATTAGGATACTATAAAAATATCACATATACTATAATGATAGTATTTTAGTCACTGTAAATTTAAAAAAGAAGTTCGATAGATAGAACATGCTGAAAGTTTTATTTTTTGTTTATTTTAGAGTTTCTCATGTTCCAATCAACTTTTAAATCACAATAAATATTTGCAATTTACAGTTTAATAGCATAAATGCTGTACCCATTTCCATTTATCAGAGCGTTGGAAGAATTTATAATGCGAAAAAGTACGAATGAATGTGCTATTCGATTTCCTCACACATTTCGATTACTGAACGTCCGTTACCCAACTCGTTTGTTTTCTCGACTGACAGCTGAATTTTTGCGTCACATGAAAAACAGCTCTGGGCAAAAACCAATAATTAAAACAAAGCCGTGACTGTCATCTTTGTATTGAAAATTACGAAATAACATGTGCATGAATTGTTTACTTCTGTTTTTACATTCTCATCGCAATGAGAAGTTATTGGTTTTATGTGAAAATTTACTTTCGGGGATTTTATAAAATCTCGACGTTTCCGGATTCACTGATTGAGAAAAATTAGATTTTAATTCGGTGTCTGTCGTCGTCGTTGTCGTCTTCTTCGGCGTCTATGTGTACGATAACTTTCCAAGGAATTATCTAATTGCATTATTTTTTAAGGCCTAGAAGAAAGGAACGATTTCGTCATTCTTTCTGATCGATGATTCTGGTTTTATTCATCTAAAATGTATAGTTTTTGTTTGAACATTGGACATTGTTATAAAAAATTAAACATTGCCATTTTCGGTCAAACTATGCAAGACGTGAAAAAATTGTTATAAGAGAAATTATTCATCTCAAAAAGATCTAAAAATTTGGTTAAATATTATTTCTTGACAAGACGCATAGTTTTTGTTTTAATCGTGAAAAATTACATCAATGAATGCAAATTAAAATTTCTGGGAAAACGGCACGAGACATAACAGAAATTTAAATGACAAAATTCTTCCCATAAAATGTATCTACACATTTTCTTTCGATCAGTTTTTGATAAGACACGCAATTTTTGTTTCAATGGTGAAAAATGACATTAAAAGTAACAAATTTAAATTCATGGAACAACAACATTTTAACAATAGAATTCAACCAGCAGATTTTTTGAAGTATCGATGGTAATACTGTTCAATAATTGGTGCTCAAGTGATAATAATTCCAGACGACCCATAGAATTATTTAATCATTTTATTGTAATGAAATTAATTATTTCCCACTTTACCGGGCACTGGTTTAATTAAATAATGATACCAAGCAGTTCGCATTATTCATTTAGAGAAATAATTGAAACACGGAAGTGTACACTTCAATAATGCCACCGCGTTTTTGAATAATTAACAATTCATAGTATTATAGTACCCGTTAAATGTTAAATCAAGCTTATAAATGCTTCTATTTAAATTGATTGTTTTTTTAAGAAACTTAGAATGAATCCCTTGACCAGATTTTAGTCAATATTCCAAAGAAATGAATGCACATGGTGAATGAAATTGTAAATATTTAGGAAAGTACACGTAGGGGCGCAATCCTTATAATTGTATATTTTCGATACTCCCTGTTTACACACTTATATATGTGCGTCTATTTTTGAATACAAGCATGCAAGTACGTTGAATACTAGAATCACCCTTTACAGCTGTGAATTTGAAAACACCCTTTTTACATTTTCAATACATTATATCACGCATTTTACAGAATTTCTAAGTTCAAACTTAATTATAATTCAATTAACAATGAAATTAAAATAATAATAGTTGGCCCTACTACTTTATTAGTTGTCGGAATCAACTTTTTTCAGTGTGTAAGGGTTGCAGGGCTGTTTTATGGCTTCTTTTGAAATCTTACGCCGTTCTGATGTCAGAAAAAAAAGGCAGAACGCATTAAATGAAATAAAATGTGTCAAATGCTCTAATGCAATACAAATAATTGCTACAAAGTTCAATGGAGTAATTTAATTGAATGGACGTGTAATTCAAAAATGATTTGGATATAGATTTTCAGTCCATATAAAGAGAGAAATGTATGTAAAGAAAGGATTCTATTCGAGAAAGTATATCTTCATTTAATGTTTTTGCTCGTGTATTTGTGTACGCATGATTATATCATATTACAATAGATTGTAGGTTCTGATATTTTTGCAGGAAACATATTTATTGTTCCTTCAAATTTCAAAGTTTCTAAAGTTTGACGTGGGAGGAGTAGTAGTAGGTAGCAATTGAATAAATGCATACAAGCATACTTTTTAAGTAAAACTTAAACTGTACATTCAAATGTTGAGGAACTTTTACAGAAGGTAGATTTCATCAGTAATTCTAATTCTATCATAAATTTCGTTTTTGAAGCCATACTTTGGAATCAGAGCCAGTGTTATCGATTCAAGAAACCAATCTTCATTAATATAAAGTGTCCTATTTTCCAACATTTTATCAAAAATGAGTATTTAAAATTCTATTATATGAATTACAAGTATACTATCATATATAATATGAGGAATAATTGTTCAAGTTCATCCACCTGAAAAAATTCTAATCGGACTGGGCAAAATATGCATAATTGTGTGCAATATATATCATAATTTTTGAAGGAAAAATATTTGCATTTAGGTCAAATATTTGCCGAGAGAGACGGGGTAAAAACTTTTTAAGTACAGTATCAATAGGTTTTTTCCCCCGGCCTTTTCATTCGCTATAAGCGTTTTTGAAAAAAATATAACATTAAAAAATGAAATACAAATTTATAATGGACTTTTTCGAATTCAGGCACAAAACAAAATTGTTTTATCTTCAAAAAAAGCTAAGCTTTTCACTTTTAACCGTGTGAACCAAATGAATCTTTTTCGCTTTAGTTTCCGTTCATTTAGTTGCTTATTTCTTATTATGTACTCAAGAATGTTCTAATACCCTAAAATAATTATTTATTATATTGATTCTTCAAGGAAGTACGAAAATAAGCTTTAACCTCAATTAAAGTTACATCTTCAATTATTATTCTTATTGAAAGTGTTTTCTAAATTAACATTTCTTTTTAACTCGCAGTTAAATTTAATTAAGAAATGGAACAAGTTTTCTCTATCAGAATATGTAAAAATTCCGAATTAATTTAATTTTTGAAACTTGTATATTTTACGGTATTTAAATTGTTTAAATATTTTGATGCTGTTATCTTCTGTTATTACTCTAGTGGGTAGACTTTGCTCTATCACATCGCTTTCCAGTTTGGAAATTATATGATGAATTTCTAGAAAACTCTACGAAGTCACTCTTATTATGACAGTTCCGATGGATCCGATATTTTGTTCGAAATTGATCGGAAGTTTCACATGAAACGAATGGGTTGAGTGCAAATGAATGCACGAGAAGTTGTTTTCGGAATAAGTTTCGAAAGCGACCGATGTTGATCGGAATATTTACAATTCTCGTATCGGAATACAGCACTACTGATCATAATGCGCCTATATTTATGTTACAAGCAGAGTGTGTAATAAATATTCTGCATTTGAGCTGTTTTTCGTTTTCTTTAAACCTTCATTACTTTAGTGATTTTAAAGATATTGGGATGTTATTTTAATTATTCATGAGAAGACGCAGTTAAAATAATATATTTGCTGAAAACAGAAATTTATTCTATTTTTTTATTTTTTCAAGACAAATATTTGAACTCAATTTCTCAAAAAAATCCTCTTTTGATTTTCATTGAAAAAATGTTTAAAGATAGTTTACGATGTGCTCTAAAACCCCTGTAAATATAAAAATGGGATTTCCCTTAGTTTTCGAGAAATGAATAGAAATGCATTGAAATTTTTTTTCAATTTTCATTTGTTTGAATACGAATCAAAACTTATTTTATAAATATCACCCGCAGAAGTATGTTTTATAGGATCCTAATAAATCCCATAGGTGGAAAATTGGTTTTTGCGAGTTTTTGGTGCTAATAATTTATAATGCATGAAATACTACTTCCTGTTAATAGCTACATGTTTATATAAATTACTTAAACAATTTATTATACTTTGCAGCAATGTTTACTTAGAATTGAGTTCGGAAGTCGCGGATTTTTCCAAATTTTAACTTCCTTTCAACTTCTAATTAGAGTGAGGTAATAATTAATTCAGGTTGAGAAAAATTTGTGTTTAAATAATTTAGTATTATTTTTAATAATATTACTTTGAATAATTCTAGAAAGTTGTGGTTTTTTTCTGAAATATTCAACCTTTTTTCACTTTTCAATTATTGTGAGGTATTAATAGAGGCAATTTAAGAAATATAATATTTTTTAACAAGTTGTTATAGTTTATAACTATCTTCTCCTATAGTTATGCTAGATAGTTGCGGTTTTCTTCTGAAATTTACAACTTATAGTCCACTTTGTACTTAGAGTGAGGTGATAATTAATGCCAGTGTGAAAGTTGAAAAAAAAAGTTAAAAATTGCAGGAAAAACCCGCAACAAACTCTAGCTTTAATAAGAAAGATAGTTATAAACAATAGTTATTTGTTTAAACTATTATTGTTGGTAATTTCAATTTATTATTGGTTCGCTCGAACTGAACAGTCGACAATAAGTTGAATAATTCGGAAAAACCCGCGACTTTATAACTCTATACTAAGAGAAAATTGATAAGAACAATATTAAATTGTTTGAATAGTGTACCTATATGAACACCTAATTATCAATCAAAAGCAGTATTATGAATCATTTGTTTAAAAAACGCACAAAAGTCATAATTAGCGCCAAAAACTTGCAAAATACAATTTTTTACTTACAAGATTTTTTTCGGACCCTTCAAAACAGACTCATGAGGGTGATATTTAAAAAATGAGGTGTTATTTATATTTTATGGCTAATTTCGAAGAAAAACGTGAAACTTTATTTCGATTTATCTAATATTAACGATTCTGAATAAAATTTACAAAAATTTCTTTTTTTCTTCTGGGAAATCCGTGTTAAACTTCATGATTTTACATGAACATTTCACAAATTGTCCGGGCACTGTAAGTAACGTCGCACCTAACGCAGGTAATGAATAACAATTTGATCTAAATTAGTTTCAAAGCTGTCAAACAGGACTTTTCCAGACGTTCTCCGCCCACTTTGTCAAGAAGCACAGGTATAAATTAATTTGAACCACTCTCTTCTTGAATATTGGAAGAAAATCAATTTTGTTGTTAAATGAAAAAAGTTTAAATAATCTTCAAAAAATCGCCTGTCACGAATCTCTTTAAAATTTAATAAGCTTTTATTCAAAAAGAAACGTCAGAATCGGATGAAAATTGTAAATTAAAAATTGATGATACTATTCAAGATTTTTCAACAGTGCAAGGTTTTTTTAAATATTCCAGCAAAACAAAGTGTTAAGCCAATAAGTGTTTATGTGTCACAAACAAAGTTTAGTGTCAATCAAAATTTAATTCCAGTATGTCGTGTTTTTATTAAATAGCAAGTAAGCGTGTGTTGAATTCTATAAGTGTCCATAACTGTAGCATGCCGGTCTTCAATTGCATCATTATATTCAAAATCGAGATTATATACTTTACCTATCTCGTGCCGGCCATTATTATATAAAATTCCTGGGAATTATATTGAATTCCTAGGCAATTTATATAAGATGTATTCGATTACATACTTTGCCTGAAATAGCCAGGCATTATATATAATGCCTAGGGGTTATATATAATGCCTGGATTAC
This sequence comes from Andricus quercusramuli, assembly GCA_932178445.1. Classification (NCBI taxonomy): domain Eukaryota; kingdom Metazoa; phylum Arthropoda; class Insecta; order Hymenoptera; family Cynipidae; genus Andricus; species Andricus quercusramuli. The sequence goes on along the minus strand of CAKNXH010064239.1, from coordinate 477,553 downwards.
ATACTTTTCCGGTAACATGTATACACTTGACTGTTAATTTCAGTGAGGGGCCGTTCAAAAAATACGTAACGATTTTTTCTGGAAATCTCGACCCCCCCTTCCCCCCTACATAACGCTTTTTCTATAGTAAGTGTATGTAACTTTAACATTAGCTCGAGGTGACCCCCATCCCCCCTGAAGGCGTAACGTATTTTTTAAACGGCCCCTAATCTGGATATGTGCGTTCTGAGATCTGATGCCGCGTGTCGGTTTCTGATGAGAGGAGCCGCGGGGTCGAGAGGGGACGATGCGTCCAGACAAGAGTGGCAAACAACAGCAGGGTCGCCTCAGCGCATTAGTTGCATCAGGTTACGTCATGCTTCGCAAAAGAAAAGAAAGCGGCCTTGCCTATTTACGTTCCGAGTCCCTGAATTCGTGTCTAAGGCCAGAACCGAAATCGTGCACAAATCCAGTTTTCAGTGTACATAATTATAACCATCTCTCGGACAATATCAGTTAATTTAACTTCCACTCGTATAACTTTATCAAGTTTTATTTCCTTTCCACTTTTCTTCTCTCTTTTCCCTAAAGAAGTTTCCATTTTATTTTGTATATTAAAATTGTGAATATTATATATTAATAATGTAAATAGATATATTATAAAAATTCTATTTCATAAGAATTTATAAAATTATGACTTTCTTGTATGTATGTCAAAGAAAGATTTAAGGGAATATCTATGAAGATCACTCTTTTCATTGAATATATCAATATCGAAATTAATTCATATCCAATTTTTTTACGGAAGAAATCACATAAACATTCCTGTGAACCGCACAAAAGAGCCACAACGTCAATAATAGGAAACAGCATATTTTACCATTTTCACCATTTTAGAAAAAAAACTACATACTGTAAATTGTTAATTTTATCACATTGAAAAAAAATTAAAATGTGGCATTCAAGTAAGCTTTTTCTCTAATTTTCTCATTGTCAGGACCGCATAAGCTTTCAAATAAGCCAAAGCATCATGGTTAACCTTACTTAAGAGCTAAAATTTTAATTATAGGGAACTGTACATTTTTCAATTATTCACATTTTAGAGAAAAAAACAAATTGAATACGTGACATTTAATACAGCATTCTGTTTTTTTCTGACATCAGGACAACACAAACTTTGAAATAACACATAAAGCATCCCTGTAACCCTTAAACACCGGAAAAAATAGTTGATTGGGTCAACTAATAAAGTAGTTGAGCCAACTTCTGTAGTATGTAACATATGCCGCTGCCACTTTAGCGATTGTAGTTACTACTTTTATTTATAAGAATGGCAGTAGTTGTCCTTACTACTCTACTTGTTGTCCCAAAAACTTCGAATGATTGGTTAAAATAATTTTTATTTTCATTTTCTTATCTACTCCGCTGGGATTCGAGCCCAGGTCTTTCAGTTTGCCGGTCTGATGCTCTAACCCACTGACGTGCTGTTATAGCACGTCCTGATAAGCAGCTTTTTTATGTTAAGGTTCTTGAACAGGTAATGTCGTTAATAATTTTAATGTTAATTTTTTTGTCTACTGGTCTAAAATCAATATTTTTTTTAATATTGATTTTAAAATTTGTGAAAAAAATGCTCTCTTGCTCCGCTGAAATTCAAGCTCAGGTCTTTCAGATTGCCGGTCTGATGCTCAAACCCACTAAGCTACGGATGTGAAAAATTAATATCAAGATTCTTAACGACATTACCTGGTCAAGAACATTAACATCAAAAATAAAAATGTTAAACCTTCATATTTATAAATTTAAATCTTACAATATTTAAAAAAAAAATATTAATTTTAGACCAGTGGAAAAAAAATTATCAGCGACATTACCTGGTCAAGAACCTCAACATAAAAAAGGTTGATTACAATGTTCATATACTTACTTAATTAAGTAGTAAGTCTCGCTATTAAATTGGTAAATCCTAATATTCAATTAATGAACCTTACAATTCAATTTGCAGTTCGGTGCACACGTAAAGTAGTGAGCAGTCCTAACCATTAACATTTTTATAGTTTCAACTTCTGAAATTTCGGCGCTAATGTTGGAAGCGCTGCTAAGGTTTCAGTTCTGCCAATGTCGCCAAGGAACAATTACCGTTGGTAAAATGAACTAAGTAGGAGTAGTAAAGGCAACTTGTTACTACGCAAAACTGGTTAGTTACTTTCACCATCGAAGTAGTTCTCAAAGCTAATACATCTGCTAATAAAAAGCTAGTTGTCCCAACACACCTTTTTTGATTGCAGAAGAGCCACAATTTCAATCACGGGTACACCCTTACGCCGATATATATATATATATATCGTACGGATTTAAATGAATCAGGGCTCTGGCTAAAAAACCTGTAGGGAATAAGTTAAATGCCGGAGTTTAGAAAAATCTTCCATTCAGATGTTGCCTTTTTACTAAATTCCTGGTTTATTCAGGAATTTGGAACAGTTTCAGGTCATTTCTTTAATTTCCTAGGCTTTTTAGGTATTTAAAAAAATCTGAAATTCAGTCTTATAAATAATCTTCATTCTGTTTTATAATTCGTTCAGAATTTAGAGTATTAAAGTGCATTAAACTTGATTGCATATTATATATGAAAACGTTGATCCATTGAAGTCTTCCAGCATTTAAGTATCAGATATAAAAATACATTTATAGAAAGCTTATCGGTGATTTTTAAGTATCTTTTGAAACGCTTTCTCAATTGGAAATAAAATTTCATCAGTTTTTATTGAACCCTCACTTTCTGTTCATTATATGAAAAGATATGAAATATTTGTTGCAGCAGAAAGCACTTTAGTGGCAACGAGAATGTATGTATGCACGTTTATAATATTCGAGTTGTTACTAAGCAGAATGTATGGATAAAGTCACGAAAAATACATTTTTTTTACCTTTGTAGGTACAAGACTTTCTTCTTTTCAAATTCAAACTTTATGAATTTCTAAAGCCTTTAGTAAAGAAACAATATAAAATGAAGACAATAGGAAAAATCTAAGACATGCGTTTGCTAAGAAACAGGAAAGGAACCATAAAGGACCATATTGTCAGAATTTTTCTTGGAAATTAGAGCAAAATTATAAAAGAAGTGTGACATATTTTCTTTCTTTGAATTCGATAGATACACATAACAGAATACTTTGTTTCATTACTTGCATTAATTAATTCACTATCAGATAAGAGACGAATTACAAAAAAAAATAAAAAGAAAGGTTCATTCATTCAACGATTAATTAATTAATTATGTGCCTCTTTTCAATTTTGATTTCTTCTCTAATTAACGCTATAGTCAAGCACTTCCTCCATTTCTTATTCCAACTATTTCTAACGAGTCTTTCCTTTTTTCATGTTTCTACAAACGTTTCAAGAAGACGAACTTTATTATTATCATTTCGCTTTTCCTTTGATTCGAGTTTCCTCTAATTAGCTCACTGGCAAAATACATAAATGCAGGGGTAATTTTCTACATGTGAGGTTGCTACTTGCTTCTAACCGCCATTATTTTGTTTTTATACTTTATTTTTTTTCTAACTCTTATATTTAGTGAAATTTCACTAATTTTGATGCAAGTAGATTTCTATGAATTCAATTGGAGTAAAATGAACGAATAAATATTAGTAGAAAGTTACTAATTCAATAGTTGAGAGCTACAAATTTCTTGGTTACAATATGTTAATTTAGAAGGCAATATTGTATAACTCTCAAATAGACTACGTCACCTCCACCAAAGTGACGTATTTAAATATGATTATATTGCTGCAAATTAAAAAAATAATTCCTTTAATATGCATGCACTCACACCACGGTATTCGATAAAACTTACCAACACACTTATTTTAGTCAAGTAAACTCGTGATTTTTTTCCTTATTTCTTTAATGAAATGCTAAAATATTACTATGTCATCAGTCAAACACTCAATTACTAATTCGATTAGTAAAAATTCAATTAATTCAGAATTAAAGAGTTTACAATCAATTGAAAAAATATCCAATATAATTTTTTTAGCCTACTTTAGCGAAAATAATATCAAATGTACGATCATTTTTTCAGTAAGACAGCGGTCAACAAAATTCGGCCTGTTTCGAGAATCGGTGAGAAGTGCGACTCTTAGTCAAGCCAGTAAAAAATTTCACTGATTATTGAGTGGAAACCTAACGAATAAAAATTTAAGGATAATAAAGAGAAACCCCACTATATAAACGGTGAAATTCACTGATTAATTACTGAAAATCCTTATTGATTTCACTCAATGATGTACTTCTCACTTATTCAGGGTCCATGAAATGTGAAGAATTTTTTGTATCACAAATACGGAAAAAATCTTTTGAAAAATATTTATAGTTCTAGCACTGACCGTCCACAAGATACATGAATTAACTTGAATTTCCTTAAATTCACATAATTTCACTCAAAATTCTCGCTTGAATTACTCTCAAGTCTACTAAATTTTATTTATTTAATAATTCTCCTGAATTGTTGAATTGCTCTTTTTTCTGCATACAAAAAGAAAGAAAATTATCTTCAGGGTAAAATTCATTGTGACCAGTGGTATTCACTGGCTCCATGAGTCGTTGACAACACCATTTAATTTGTTTTAAACAATAAGAAAGTGCAAGTATTTCATTTATATTTTGCTCGCATGAGAGTAATTCGAATAGGGTAGTTAAATATTCGCATTTTTTTATTGTTTGAAGCAAATGAGAAAGGGGTGACTGGTTGTAGAACCAATAACAGGTGCGCTCACCCTATTTGATTAACAAAAAGATAATATTTAGCTTCACACTAAATACCGAAGTATAATTTTCTGATGAAGATTTGGATCCAATCTTTGCACAATAGAATGAAAATTGACATCTACATAAAGAAATATGAATATATACTGTTTCTCCATTGCACAAAGCTTTGATCCAATATCGCTTCAAAAAATGATACTTAAGGATTTAAAATTGTAAGCATACCCTTCTTTAAGAAAAACTTTAGACTTATTTTAAATACATTTTTTGTGATTTTGTTTAGAATTGTTCAAGCTAGGTATTGAAAAAATAAGGTGCTCGTTATATTCAGGTGTAGCGAATGCATCGAATTCATAACACATTCCATTTCATTGACGCACAGGTCAAGTTTTGTTCTCCAGTATAATGAATGATAATATGATTTCAAATAATACTTTTATAACAATTAAAAACAGTTCTCAAGGAATGAATAGTCTACAAGTACAATAGTATGTTGCGTGACGAGGGTCGAAAGGCAACGATTTCGCGAGTGTGAAGTTAGCTGTCCGAGCGAAGCGAGGGCTGATATCAGACGAGTGAAATCGTTGCCTGGTATACGTTGTTCGTAGAAGGTCAGAAAAAAATGACACCATCGCTGGCACATGGTTGTACCTACCTAATTTTTTCAGATTCTTTTGAAAGCTGTAAGTATAGTGAAAATATTGTTTATAACAATTTGTTATAAAAAAATAATTTTTTTTCGAAATTTGAAAACTAATTTTCTTCATAAAACATAATTATGAAAAACAATTTTCAACAAAGTTGAACTTGAAAGATATTTAAAAAAATATATTATTGTTATTGTGTTTGCATCAATAAAAATCCACCGACCTTTAGGCCTGAGCCGAAAAGATGCAAAATTATTTTTTATTTGCCAACCAGAAGCAAAAACAAAAGCAAACGTGTCAAAAAAATACGAGTATTTCCTTCTTATTAATAACTAAAATCGCACTCATTAAATCAAGCAAACATAGGGCAGAGAGGGGCGAGAACGACCGGTTAATATTCATTGCCATACACAAAGTTATTAAGACGCGTAATTTTATGTATTTTTCTTAAATTTCGAGTCCCACATTATTGCATATCATATTTCCATATGCATCAATCATCTTAATAAAACTATGATTGAATAATATAATTGTTTTCAGTAAGCTGTATTTGGTCGGTCTTGCACCACGCATGCGTGTGGGGGTGAGACCGACTTTCGTTTTTTTATGAAATATAAATATGTTAGGATGTAAAAATTGTATGGTTTCATGCTTTGATATTTTATTCATGGGATTAAACATATGCAGCAAGAAGTAAAAGGTCTTTTTATTTGAAACCGCGTAAAGTGTGGTATGACGTTTTATTCGTTGATATTCTGCTAGGCAGCTATGTGTGCAGACGACACGCACAGATATTTGGTTGCTCTTGCCCCCATGGTGCAGCCTTAGATATTTTCTAAATTTAATGTATTTTGGACTAAGATTAAGGTTCACTTTCATACTTAATTTATAAAATAACGTTCCTTCTACTAGTAAATAATATTTTCACGTTGTAATTATTTCAATTAATGTTGCGAACTTATAATTTCTGCCAGAGAATCTTCCATTCATCGGTCGGTTCTGCCCCTCTCTAGCCTACTATAATTAGACTGAATAATTCGTCGCTTTTTAAGACTGAACATATTTTGACGGTTGATACACAAAACAATATAAAATCCTTACTGTTTGCTATAACAATAAATAAATTCCTCTTATTCAAAATTAGTGAATTATTTCTATCACTCAATCTTCATTAAATTTTATCGATACATTCATCTTCTTGTCGTTTCATTCTCACTCGATAAGCGAAATTGCATCAAGATTAATAATTATGTTTTTATCATATTGGCAATCTGTTTACAGAAAATTATGAAGTAAACATTGCGCATAAATGTTTTTTTTAATATACTAAGTATGTACATACCTCAACAATTGAATTTGCATCAAGGATAATTCCTTTGACTGTCAACGTACTATATCGATTTAGTATTACGAAGAAAAATAACTCTAACTAGAATCAATTAAAGTTCTATTTCAGTACCTTTATCTTTGTTTAAATTGAAGTTCTAATAGAATTTATTTGCGTAGTATACTATATGCACTGATTTTCCAGTTTTCGAATATTCTCTTTTGTTCACATGCCCGAATTATTCCAAACATGTTTAAGAAATAATATATGACAGGTGTTATGAAATGTGGATAAAATTTTTGCACATCAATTGCAGCCCGAAAGTCGAAAAAAGATTATCCTCTGTATTATTAAAAATATAAAATGCATTTTTACTTATTTTTAATTTTTAAAATGAAGTGGAATTATGTTTTTTGTGATAAATTTGCCGTGAAAGGTGTAATTTTCATATAATAATGTTTTTCCTTATATTTCTAAGCTTAACATTAATATTTTTCAAGCACTGAAGTATAATGATCATGCAGTTCATATACATCGTACCTATTAAAAATATTATGATTCTTGCGTTGCCTACACTTTGTAAAAAATTGTATGATGACTGCCTCTTCTACGTATGTTAGACATTTATCCAATCCAGGTTCGAATTGAGATAGAAAATCGGCCCCTTGAACAATCCCTTTATGGTGTAATAATCATTTTTCTACATCTCTGGTAAAGTGTTGTAATGATCAAAAGCTGTATTTGGTACAGCAATAGGATTGAGGAACTGACGTAGAGAATCACGCGAAAGTAGAAATAACATACTCTGGCTTCGATATAGAGAATTCCCATGCATTAGCTTTGATTGGAACAAATCCTAATAGTTGTGTATAAAAAGAAGCACGGCCACATCAAAGGAACTATATTTGAGACTCCAAAAAGAGGTAATTTCTTCGATTCGTTCATTACTAATTTGTTTCTAATGTGCTTTTATATTGCACCTAATTTGAATTCTATTGTAGGTTATAGAATAATGTTTTTTATGGTGAAATTAATTGTGGCAATAATTAAATTTTTATTTCTGCAATAGAGAAATAAGAACTTTATTATTAGTTATAATTCGCTAGATGAGTGCGTGCTGGGAATCGTTTGTGCTGTTATTATTTTCGACATTATCAGTAATATTAATATTTTAAAAATATGACCTGTAGATTTTTAGAACTATGATCAATAGGATGGTCCGAAAAACTCATATTTTTGAAACTCGAAACATAATATTGTGGAAAAGTTATTTGGGAAGGCAAATAGAGGTAGATGAAGTTTTTTAATCAGTAGTTATATAATTGTCCCTCATGCATCGACGGCAATGTTTAACATTTTTGACCAATTTTCTATACGTTAAAAAATTATGTTAAAGTGTAATATTACCTATAAAACCGTATTCATCTGTGAAACTCAATTCCAACTCACAAATAATCATATTGCAACAATCGTACGATTATTGTTAGTCACCACAGCTCTATGACAGTATAATAGTCAAAACTGCCTTCTTCAGCACACAGTAGAGCCAACGGAACTGTAATAAATTACGAAATTTGTACAAGCCAAAAACGGTGCACCTACTGTATCTATTTTAAACGGATCTCGATTTTCAAGAATGATCCAATGGCATCTAATAGACTAGTAAAAGTTTTAATGATTTCATTATGCATGATTATTTTTTGTTTAGCAATTTTTCTCTCTCAATGTATCACTCTTCACAAGCAGTTTTTGCCGATACGAGGAATTGTATCAAGATTAATAGATACGTTGTTATTCCACCTACAATCTGCAAAAAAATATGTATAAAAATCATATTCGAGTTAGATAAAGAAATATCGAATAACATGACTAAACAAATTACCGTAGTTATTAAACTCGAATCCAAAGATATTCCTTTCGTTGTGAAAGTATTATCTCGCTGAAGTATTTGCAAGGAGAATAATTGGAGCTGAAATTAATTTTTTTAAATAAATATATGGACATTGTTTCAAATGTAGAAAAAAGGTGTAAATGACGTACCTCTTCCTTAAATTGTGTTTCATCAGTATTGATAAGAATCTCATGAACTAATGAGCCTGTCCTTATTGCTTCATCCTTAGTCAGTTGACATATCCAAATCATCCCAAACAACTTCGTACAATAAAACGTAATCGAGGTAATAAAATACGAATACCAAATTTGTCTATCAAGGTCTACACTTTTTTCGTCCTGATTGTGCAATAAATAAAAATATAAACTAAACGTAACTTCTGCAAATGTTAAAGTCACTGATGCCGCAACTGGCAAACTAAATGTCGAATTGAGTTTTTCTACAACATCACTCAAGGCATGATGCCTTTTTTTTATTGTTCGTAATTTGAGCAGCAGGATAGGATTTTTGCGTTCATGGAAAAACCTCATCAACAATTGCGATTCTTCGGTTAGAATGTTATTTTTCAATTCAAGGAGATTTATGTTGATGTTTTTAAAACATAGATTAAGCACTGTCACGCAGTCCATATATAGTATATCGGTCAAAAAAATCACCAATGTGCAAACCAATCCAAATGCTTTAACTAAACTAATGTAAACATTTTTATCATGCATGTTAGGAATTTGTCCGATTAAAAAAATAAAGCCCAAGATATCCTTCATGTAAACGAAGATTCCGATTTTTTTCAAGGCTTCACTAGAAACATTTGCAGAGATTTTCAATAAATCTTGAAGGAAAGAAACTCGAGAAACACTAAGAAAAAGCGTGGTTAACCCAACAAAAGTACAAATGATAAGATAACAATTTCCCTGCAGCATGCCTGGAACACTATTGAATGCCAAGACCACGGACACGTGTGTTTGATAAAGAATGAATATACCACAACCAACATATATCGACATAATTATTGAAGAGAATATGTACCAAGGTTTGGAAAAGCTAACATCCGCATTGGAAATATTATAAGGAAATAACCCGAAAATACGACATAGAAAGAAACAAGGTTGCAGTAAGGATGTAATGTCTTTGACTTGAAAAATGTTTAATCTTTTGAGCGGTTTGATTCCTTGATAAACCATTGTTGATTATTACGTTTGCGTCTCTTGATCTTAATTCGAACTATTTAAGTATGAACTGAAAATTTACTTTGGAGCATCAAGCTTGTCAAGTTTGTTTCGAAAGTGGTTACCATGGTGATGACATTTCGATCGAGAATTATTACGTTTGAGATGTCTGCTGAAACACGTGTAGAGTTTACAGCTCATTTATTTAAATTGCATTTGCTACTAACACATCAATATATTCATATGCAAAGGAGCAAAAGTAATTTTCTACTGTGATATGGATTAAGCAGTCTATTCAATTATGGAACAATATGTGCATCCTCATAAAAAGGGCCCTTTTGGTTGGTATGAAATTATGTACATGGCCAAAAGGCCAGGTAGAATGAGAAAAATTTCAAGCATAAGACGAACGATTTAGATTAAAAATCGAGGCGTCAGGGCTTATACTTTTTCTTCACGAAATATACCACCGTTCGGATACTTTTAAGGCATGAGATTATCAGATAGATCCTAATACCAGTCCCGACTCAAGCCCGAGAATAATTATTTTGACCCTGAATTGAAAAAACGCGATTATCACCTAAACTAGAACTGAGCGTAAGGGCTCAATTCATGCGGACACCCAAATATTTTTCCCTACAGGTTTGATATGATGCCTTTATTTCAGTTTGTGTTTGCAGAATTTTTATAGTTTTTATTAAAAAGAAGGTGGTCTCTTAATTCTGGAAAAATGATACATTTCTTTACACAAAAAAACCTTCCTTGTTATACGAATAGGCTTATTCATTGATATTCAGTGAATTCAAGTTTAGCTTTTGTCTATATGTTATTGTTGTGAGTTTACAAAATATTATGACATTGGATTATCAATCCGAAGCATACGCTATTTTACAGATCTCGATGCTTCTCAGGTCGTGACGAAAAGCCGTTCTCACCGCAAGAGACACTTACCCTCTGAAGTATACAAACATTGTAGAAAATCTCGTCTGGTACCTTGGGGGAATCATCGATCTATCTGGAAACCTGGGATGAAACATGTATCTTCTTGTTAGAGATATGTCGCTTTACTTGCTGTCATAAGACTTAACTAGAACACAAAAGTATAAAACCATAAACGTTTCTCAGATATGTGATTTTTATTAGTTAATAAATTCTAAACGATCAGAATGTTACAAGAGCAATATAATAAATTAAAATTTTAAAGTTTTTTCGGGTTTCAATCTTGTGCGAAACTATGAATGTTGCCGAAGTTTCGTGAACATTGCAGTTCACACCTTTAGGGTTTCAGGTTATGTTGTTCTTATATATGTATTCTCTACGATGCCGGTGATTGGCCAGAACGTCCCATAGTGGGGACTGGTCGAACTTTATTGGCCAATCGAGTATTTTTTTTTAAACTCGGGAGGACGAAAAGCCAAATCGGATTGGTATTATATACATTGTCCCTATTGATGTTATTACGGTGTTTTCAGATTTCGATTGCTTCTCTATGTTTTCTTGGAAAAATATTGTACGTTTTTGCGATGATAGTTCCTTTACACCTTGGCTCACAGTCCTCCCGGTTTCTCCAATATAGACGTTGCTACAAGAACAAGGGATTTTATATACTACCGGATCTTTTATCTTTTTATCATTAGGGTTGTTTAGAAGTTGTCCTATTTTCGCAGGTGGCTTAAATATAGTTTGGATGTTGTGTTTGTTGAGAATTCTTCCTATTTGTTCTGTAATACCTTGAATGTTTGTGTAATCGTTTTGTATTAGGATTTGTTTTAACATTTTGTAGTTCCTCTTGTAAGTTATCTTTATCTGTTATGGAAACAGCTCTGTATATAAGGGAGTTAATGACTGATTGCTTTTAAGATGGGTGGTGGTGGGAGGAGGCATGTAGGTATCTGCTTGTATGTGTAGGTTTTCTGTAAACTTCATGTCCTAATGTGTTACCAGATCTTTTGTGAACTAATACGTCCAAGAAAGGCAATTTTCCGTTTTCTTCATGTTTCGTGATCAACTTGATGTTGGGGTGTAACTGATTGATGAAATTGAAGAACTTGAGCAGTTCATCCAGTCCATGTCTTCAGATGAAAAAAGTGTCGTCAACGTAACGGCACAAAAATTCCGGTTTAGGCTTGGATTTGTTCAAGATTTTAGTTTCTAGATTTTCCATTAACCCTTACTTGACACACTTCTGAGGTGCTCTACACAATAGCGACGAAAATTGTTGAAAAAAATAATCTATTGAATATTTTTACTCGAAAATTGTATCAGATAATCTTAAGAGCTTATACTTTAAAGGAATTTGTAGGTTATATAGCAAAAAATTAAAATTAAGAATCAATTAAATAATTATGAAAGTAAGGAAAACTGGTCGTGGGGTGTTTTGCACCCCAGTGTGTCAAACAAGGGTTAAGATGTTGGCTATTTCAAGTGAGATTGGAGATCCCATTGCTGCTTCTGAGATTTGTTCGTAGAATTGGTTATTGAAAGAGAAGTAGGTATTAGTGAGACAGTGTTCTATCAAATGTGTGAGATTGGAGGGGAAGTTTGTAAAGGATTTAATAATATCGATTGTATCAGAGATTGGTACTTTTGTTAAGAGAGATACTACGTCGAAACTTACTAGGATGTCTTGGGGTTGAATGTGCATCTGTTGTATCTTTCTGATGAAGTCAAAAAACTTTTGTACGTGTGTGATGGAATTTTCTGTGGAAGGCTTAAGTTTTTTGGGGAGAAGATGTGCCAAGTTGTAAGTTGGTAAGTTTATTGCGCTGACGATCGGTCTAAGTGGAATGTTGTTTTTGTGAATTTTTGTGAGGTCTTTTTAAGTTTTTCATGTGTATCGTCAGTTAAAAGGTCCATGATTTTGCTTTTATAGTCTTCTGAGAGGATGGTTCGAAATTTTTTTAATGTGCTAGTTAACGGTGCGTGCTTTTTATTTTTTGTTTCTGAGTGCAAAAATCTTTAATCCGTTGGGATTGGTCAAATGATATGCGGTCCAATGTAGACCAAATGTGAAACTTGAGAGTGTTCGATAGAAAAAGGTGAAGTATTATTAATTTCTTGGAGGTAGTGTGCAAGGAAAATTTAGTATGTTGCATTATTTCTTTCAACAGAAGCAAGCTTGGTTTATGTAGAATTGATTTGGATTTAGATGTTGCCTAATAGGTTTTTAACTGTAAGAATTTTGGGACGATGTTATTGTACCTACACCGTTTTAAGAAAGCTAAAGATGGTAGTCGCTTAGCTTGAGAAGACCTGAGCTTACTAAAAGTGTTAGTGTTATTAAGAAAACTGTCCCCGGAGAGTTCTTTAATAGTAGATTTAATGCTTTCACGATGATTCATTATGATCAATTAAATTTTAATTTATCATAATGAATCATCGCGAAAGCATTAAATCTACTATTGAAGAGCAATATAGTTTGTGTCTCAACACATGAGAAACTAAGGTTCATTTTTATCCTGATTTTAGAGCTAAGATTACCTACAACAAAAATTTCCCCACTCAAGTAATTGTTTACACTTATTAAAATTAGGCACGATCGTATTTATCAAGCCGCACTTATCGGATTTTGATGTTTCACTAACCGTTAAATAACTTAGTTTCCAGGATCAGAGCTAATGGTTGTACATTTTTAAGAAGGTCGTGACGTGACGACTTTTATGAAAAGAAAGACAGATTACTCCCTACCGACGGTAATATTTGTGTTTGACCCAAACGAATAGGTAGAAATACAAAGTTACCTCCAACAAGATTTACCCTCATTTTTTCTGTGAAGCGTCTGTCTTAAATTCTCTTACCTTAAAAGACTTTGCTTCGATTATGCAGAAGGGTTGAATCATAAATTATATAGAAGGGGCGAAATCATGAATTTATTCAGGAGGTAAGGAACCCCTTGAAGATCTTTTGTGAGCTTTACTTCGAGTTTGGTTAATCCTTTTCTAAGGCGTGAGTCTCAATTTTCCAGGATGTATGTTAATTATATCGAGCGATTTTACACGGGAGCTTAGTTTGTGAACTAATGATAGTTACAAGGGACTTTGGCGTTTGAACTTTACACCGTATCTAATAAAAAAATAGATAGCTCCTGCCCTGTCCTTTTAAATATGTTCTTTTTCCAAATATTGAGCTGCTGTTGTGTTGTGCTTTGATGAGTACAAATCAATCCTTTCTTCGACCGACAATCTTTATGAATTTTAAATAGTAGATTTTTCATGTCTTATGGTCCACATAAATTAAAAATAAAATTTGCGCCAAACAAAATTTTCCAACAAAAAATTTATTTTATTAAAACACCATTCTTAATCCTTTACGTACGTTTTGGTGCAATGCGTACATTATTCGAAAGGTTTTTAAACCTTATTACAATTATATTTAAAATTAGTGATATTCAAAAGAACAAGAATTAAATGAATAATTTCGTAAAAAAATACAAAAATGGTATCTGAGATAAATTAGTTTGAGTTAATCAAACAATAATTCGAAGAGTAAACACAAAACAGCGAAAAAAACAAAAATCCGATGTCCATTTAGAATTTGAGTCAAATAAAAAAAAAGCTTGGAAATTGTTTCAGAAGTCTCAAAAAAATTAAAGAGTCTTCACTCACTTAAAGACTACATCTTAAATTAAGAAAAAAGAACATTAGCTTGGTAAGGAAGGACGAACATAAATTGGAAATTTAGAGATACATGAAGACAGTATACGTAATGCATGTTGATAAATATTGGACGAGTTTTCACTCAAAACACTGATGAGGAAGTGGGCGAAACTAAATTTTAAATGTAAGGAATTTTGTAACTAAAAAGATGATATTATTTTATAAAACTTTGATAAGTTCTATGAATGTAGAAGATGTAACTTATAATCGAATGAAACTATACACCATATACTCATTGGATGTACTCCATTTAACGATATCCGGAAACAATTGTTAAAACAAACAACATGTAATACTTGTTATACTGAAGAATAGATGGCTTAATGTTCTGAACTACGTATATCGGCCAAACGAAGTTATTAAAAAAGTTTACCTGTTTATGAAAACCGCTCTCGAACAGAAAGATACAAGATCATGTGTGTTCAGTTAATACTTATATCCGAGTATCAGCAGTATTAGTAGCAAAACAAATAAATATATTGTTATGAGTGAGAGGTTCCACAATCTTTCGAAATATATTGCAAAATTTCAAAAAGTGCAAAGTGAATAAAATTGTGACGACTTATCTTAAAATAAAAATTTCCATACGATATTTCGCACTTTTTCAAAACATTCCAATGATTCCAAAAAATTTCTTTTTTTCTTTTCATCTTTTCAAAGAATACGTGCAAAGTATTATTTTCATATGATATTTTAATGATAAAAACAACAGTCACTGACAATCTCTTATTACTTTATATCATAGAAATTTTCAAAAATTATTGTTTTTTTTTACAAATGAAAAACTAAAATAGTGGTTTTTCATGTGAGTGTTGATTTACGTATTGGGTATTATTTTCATGTGGAGTACTCGATAAGAAGGTGTGAATTAAATAGGATTGAAGCGTTTCTGTTGATCATAATCTTCTTCATATGGACTGTATTTTTTTTAATTCTACCGAGTTTCACTATCAACACTTGTTGACAGCCTAGGGAGCCGATTGAGACAATTAATTTTTTATTCAAGAAGAGAATAACGTAAAAGTTCGTCTCTACCAGCTTATTTTTACCGATATATTTAATTAATATGATCCCAGTGGGCAAAAAAATTAAGGATGTCCTAGAGACGTTTTCGGAACATCCCTGAGACGTCTTTTGGAACACGTATTTTGGACATCCTGGGGACGCTCTTAAGACGTTTAATGTCAGTATGAAAGATGTCCTAAGAACGTCTTTATGACGTCTTTAGGACATCTTTAGGACATTGCACAAAAGACACAAAAGTTTCCTTTACCTGTCTGAATATTTTGTCACCACACCCCTACTAACTTCAACTTTCGACAGGATTGAGTGGAATTAAATAGCTTTTTATCTTATCTCATCGAATGGAATAAAATTGACTCCAACCTTAAGGATAGCTTCACGGCGTCAAAAGGGATGAACTGGACTTAAGCTTCTATCCTCTTTAAAAGCCCAGGTGAAAAGGTTATACGTAGTTCATATATAGTGGACGAGACAAAGCTATTTACCATTTGCTTTATAAATTTTTCTGTATAAAGCAAATGAAAAATATCCGTGTTTGCTCAATTATATAAATTATATCAGGTTGAGCACCATATAATTATAAATACAAACAAAGTGGAAACGCTCGAGATCGAATTCGAAGCTAGTTTGTGTAAATGATGGGTGAATCCTTGATCTATTGAATGATCCAAAAGAAATATGAAAATTCAGAAAATTACAAAATGGCGGCTATTTTGATCAAAATATTCAAATTGGGTTTTCTCAGGAAGTCCGCCTTTTAAAATTTGTATTTTTTTTAGGTCATATTGCTGACAATGTGGACTACATTTTTCATACATTTTTTTCAAAAGTATAAACCAGAAGAAGAGTACAAAGTTGTTTAGCATTACAATTTTTACAGAAAGTCTTTTGAACTTTTTGGAAGGTTACATTCCATCGACTTATATATATTTACTTTGATAATCATGGCTGCCTCTGAACTCGATGTTTTCGTTCGTACAGTGGACTTTCTTCAATTTTGACAAAAATCCGTTAAACGTATTTTTATGTGCAAAAGGTTTACGATTTTAAGAATATCACCTATTCTTCAGTAAATTATTGTTCATTTCAATTTTTGTAATTTCCATGACATCATTTATTTCATTTTTATTAACGTGTGGAATACAATAAATCTTTAGTTGTATATGTGTGTAAAAACATAAAAAATGTAATTTTGGATCAAATTTACTTAGAGATGATAAAGAAATTGACTCTTAAAAAGCGTGAAAGACTTTTTTGTACAAATTTTTATTCTAAATACTAGACTTTTCGAGAAAATTCAGTTTTTAAATTTGCAGGGAAATAGCCACTATTTCAACATTTCCTACATTTTTTATATTTTCTTTTAATCATTCGATAGATCAGGGATTTCCCCATAATTTGAAAAAAATATATCCAAATATATATGCAATCAATAGAAAAATACAGCATTAAAAAAATCTGTCAATTTCCGAAAAATATTGTCAATTCGAAGGTTAACTTCAATAGCTCGTAATTCCTAACATAATATACATTTTATTCGGCTGAACTATGAAATATGTACCCTGGATTTTCATTTCAGAATGATATATTCAAACGCTAATTTATTCTGAGAACCTAACCTGAACCTTTCTGCATGTTTTAAAATAGAATTGTTGAAAAAAATACACATTTTATTCAGCAGCATCTTTTATATTGTGCATAAATTTGTGTTATGTCTGCGATGAGCGACCTCTGAAGATTATTCGTTTTATTTTCCTGTACACATGGTTCACTTTTATTAACTTTAAAGGATCAACAAATCAAAAATTCAAATTAAGATTTGGATTTTTTTAACACCCCTAGTAAGCCTTTGTAATAATATTTAGACTCGTTTATCGACAGGGTGTCTTATTAATTTAAAAACTCAGATATTTTTAGGAATAAAACGTACATATATATGTATATTGAAATTTCATAAAATGTTAAGTAATCTCAGTTTTATTGTACAGGAACGTAAACCTGTAAGACCTCTTTACAGTTTCGCAACCGGCTTTAGCAACAGTGATGTGTCAGTCGCAAACTTAGCCTTTTCTTAGGATAGTAAACTTCATTTTGTTTTTTACATCCTCATCATTTATAATGGAAGGTATTAGATTCATGTGAATTTGGTATATCTAGTTTTCGTAAATTTTCGACATTTTAAGATCCTCTAAGCAAGAAGAAATTGTTTTTCACGAATATGTATAAAATAATTTGTAAAATACTTTTATTCGCAATCATCGTGTTACGAGCCTGTAAGGTCCCCTGAAAAGTAAGCGTTAGAAAGCCTGCTGAAATATTATTAGTTCCGAATGCCGCTACACTGAAATATTAAGTGAGATTACCATTCACAGCCAAGCAGATGACTGCCGCATTAGTCGTATGTTTTCACGACAAAAAATATTATGAACATCATGACTCACTTTTTAGCCGGCCCAACAGTCTCATAAAATGCTGATTCCAAATAAAGTATCGTACATCACTCGTAGTACTCAATATTCGTAGAGCTCAATATTCGCAAGGACGACTTGAAAAACCATGGCCTTCGGGCATGGTCTTACAACTCGTCCTGCAAACATTGATCTCGTAGAGACATGTCTAAAACTACTTGTGATGTAATTAGAAGATGTTGATTAGCAGACCTAATTTACGAGTTTCACCAGCATCTTCTTAGTTCTGAAAGTAGCCGTTTATACAACAGGAGGATTGGACAGCGAATGCGCACGTGCGGCGTGGTGCAGAGTACAATTACGATCATCACCACGCGTATTTGCTGTCGCCCATGTACGATTATGGAACGCTTCAACCTAACCTCAAATGTGAGACGTGATAAACTTGTAAATCATATCTTTGTTACATAAAGTATCATAAGTGCCAACAAGTGAAACGTTTTTTTATCCTCGCGTGTTTGCAAAATTCACGCTCGGATAAGAAGATTGATTCACTCCTATGGGTACACAACATACTAGTATGTAACGCAAGCATAACTTACCCGTTTTGTCAGCGACTTTTTAGTTCTGAAAGTAACCGTTTACATAATAGTAGGGTCAACAGCGAATGCGCATGTGCGCAGTACAATAATGAGTCCATAATACTCCTAGTTATTATGGGCCCTTAATCACACTCCGCACGTGCGTATTTGCTGTCGCCCATGTACGATGATGGAACGCTTCAACCTAACCTCAAATGTGAGACGTGATAAACTTGTAAATCATACCCTTGTTATATAAATTATCGTGTGCACCAAGGTACCAAACAGTTTTTTACCCGAGGGTGTGTTTGCAATAACGAGACGTAGACGACCGCGCAGCTCTTTATGACGCATGCACGGAATGTTCGCTTTTCGAGGTATGTATATCATAAGGGAAGTGACGAATTTTGAAACCGCGGTGAAAAGCAGTTATAACAAACTTTTTTCTAGCTGCCGCGTTTGTGCTCTTTGAGCAATATTACTTTTTATAGCTGTTGTGCTTGCGCATTTCGATTCAAAATTACTTCCCAGGACTGCCGGAATCATAACCTTAATTCTGGCATTATGAGTTGACACTTGGCAGACCGATTATTAGTAGTTAATTATAGTTAATTAGTAGTTAATAGAGTGATAATGTTACCATAAATTAATTATAAATTACCCTCAAATACCGTAAACTTTTGTAAATTTTTGGATACCCTAACTTTATAAATTTACCGAAAACGTCCAAAAACTTTCGTAATTCATGATATTAAATTTCTTCTTAATTTCCGGGAAGTTTATTTTTGTTATTTCTCAAATCGAAAATTCCCTGTATTTGTTACAAAAAATATCTTCAGCAAATGATGCAGAAAGTTGGCAGTTGTAACTTTTGTGAAGTTTACAATACTTGCCATCGGCTCATCTTCTAACCGTTACGGCTCGCCATGTATGCAGCAATTGTTTAGCGTAGTCTGGTTGATACCTGTTAACCGTGCATCTATTCCAGTACTTTTGAGATCAAAGACCCATAACATGCTAAATGTTTGCTAAGTGCATTATATGAATATAACATTTTTACTCTCTGTAGTATTAATTTAAATTAATTATTCAACAATATAAATATTTTTATTACAAAATTTTCTTATTTATATCAGGCATTTCCAATGAATGAGTACTTATTATTTTTGCATTTTAATTTTAAAGTAGTTCAAGCATATTAGAAAAATAATAGATAAATAAAATTGGGTTTTCAAGCATAATTGCTCAAATCAACGTGTAATTGGAAATAATGAAAAAACGACAAAAGTTGATTTTGCCGCCAGGGTACTTTTTTCAAAAGAATTTAATCTGGAGTCAGAATGAAACCCACTTCTTCAGAACAAAAATACGTCATAAAAATATATGGTAATGGATGGATTATACGATTACGAATAAACTGGCTACAGTAAATCTTTTTGGGATTTTTCCAAGTCGTAAATTAATTCTGTTGCAGTTTACAGTCTATACTCACAATTATTGAAGCCACGTGATTGTCGGTGTCTGAGAGTCTCAGATAGAGCCGTAACTAGGTTTCTTGCACCCGGTGCGAGTTGGATGTGAATTTGATAATACGCGATAGGATAAACTTATCATAAAATAATAATATATATTCTTTTAACCATAATTAAATTTTTTCAAAAATAAATGTTGAATCAGATAAATATGTTATTAATGTATAACACATTTTTCAATAAGTTAAATACATTTTAATTTATTTTAAATTATATTTTAATTTACTTAAATGTATGTATTTAATGTGATTTAAAATTATAATCTAACATATATTCTAACATTTTTCGAGATTAAAATGACAACTATCGATCTTATTAAAAAATAGTTTCAAAAAAAGTCGCAACATGTATCCTCAAATGTTGATAAAGTGCATATTACAATAAATTATTATAGTATAATTATTCAACATTTAACTTATATATTTAGGATTCAAATAAAAAATAATAATTTCAAAAGAAAGCTTAAAGTTTCTAGTTTCTAACCTCAAAATATAGTGAAACATTTTTCATCGGCTTGGCTAGTCGTCCCAACTTTTCGGGACGATTGCTCCATCCCCGTTTCCAACTCCGTCAGTTTTTCGGGACGCTTAGACACATCCCGATTTAAATTTTAATTTTAATCGCATAGTCAAACCAAATACTTAACGTTGTATTCGTCTTCGCAGTTGAAGATCCTTTAATTTTTAGTGTGCATAATTTGAGATTATTAAGTTTCGAATGTTTTGTTCAATAGTGAAATTTGGAAGATTTACAAAGATACGTCTTCAATTTTAGAAATTTTGAAATAAAAATTCTCAAATTCTGATAATTTCGAATATCAAAAGTGAAGTTTTCAATTCTAAATCTTCCAGACTGGAGAAATGTCGAATATACATTATGAAAATTACAGATTTTTTATTTTTCAAGCATAAAAATTGTATCGTTTTTAATTTCAAATTGTTTAATAAAAAAAGTGCAGAATTGTAAAGAATTATAATTCAAAGTTCTACAAATTAAAAAGTTCACAATTGAAACATTTTACTTCGAGCGACGTATAAATCAAAATTATTAAATTTGAATGATTTTGGAGATCAAAAGATAAGTTTTCAATTTGAAATCTCCCAAATTGAAATAATTTCGAATATAAATTATTAAAGATACAGATTTTCCAATTTTAAATTATTATAATTAAAAACTCTTCAATTTCAAACATTTGCAATTTAGAGTTCTAAATTTTTAAAGTATGTGACAAAGGTGCGATAATAGAACAGGTTCCTTGATTCTAGTAGTAGGGGAGACCACCCTACAATAGATAATGATCCTACACCAGATAATCAATTATTTAAAATAGTAATGTGAGTAAAACAATTATTTTAATTGAATTAATAGTAAGGAATCTATATATGTTAATAAATTAAAATTATAAATAATTATTTTAGGTATATTTGTGCTTTTAATAAACGATTATCTATTGTAGGTTCATTATATACTGTAGGGTGGTCTCTCTATTAATGATTCTATTAGCATAAAAAAGGAACAGAGTACCAAGACCGCGTCGTGCGCATATCCCAGCACAATTAAGGCAGAATAGTTCTTGCGAATTGTTTGAATTCTTCTCTAAACTGCGGACCAGTATCTAACATGAGTTCCTCGCAAATCCTGAAGCATGGAAACATTTCTATTATTTTTTTTATTTTAACTGTTTTTTCTAGTTTTTAAATTTTCTCAATTTTTATGGAACGCAAATAATAGTCTACAGTACAATCAAATAACAGCTCGAAAGCTTAAAGTGCTTAATCGCAACCACCATATACAATCCTGTGCTCTATATACGTTCAGATTTCACAATTATCTGGTAGCCGGAATATATATTTTCTAAATTCTCGCATTACATCCTAGCTGTGATGATTATTCTTGTTCCACATTGTAACAGATTTTCAGACATGTTTACATTGGCACGATATTGATAATACATATACACTGGGACCTGGATTTAGTAGCTCAGCTTTGATAATTCCGAGAAACGCTGCCGCGGTGGTTTCAGGCTGAGAGTGAAGTCCCTTGGGGTCGAGAGAGGGTGTGCAATCAAGCTTGGAATACCATGATCGTGGAATAAAGCAGCAGTGCACGGGTAGCCACGGGCATATATTGCGTAATATTAGGATATGGTTCACACGGCCCTGACTGTTTATGTTTGTGGCCCTGGAAATAGCTTCAAGGCCAATTGCAGGCCAAGCCCGAATTATAGGTAATCCAGATTCCAGTGCAGTTAGATTCTTCTGTAATTTACTTTTGTCTGGCAATGCGTTTAACGCATACTTTTTTTGCAGTGAACAAATACCGTCTTCATTGTTAATTTTCACAATTTTCTCTATATACGCGCCTTTTATTGGACAACTACGAGGGTAAATCCAAAAGTGAGTTTAAAGGTATTTCAAACAATCGAAAATGCAAAGAAGAATTAAAAAAAAAAAATTATTAATGTTAGGATTACAGTAACTGTTCAGCATAATCACCAGACCGAACTAAACATTTTTAGTAGCGTAGGGACACTTTTTTGAACCATTAGCCTGCCTTTGCAGGCTCTTCTCCTTCATCCAAGCGCCGACCGTTGTCTTCACCTCATCATTCCTGAAGTGCTTGCCGCCTAAATCAGATGCATGTAAATGAATTTACATGCATGCAATTCGGACAATTTCAATTTAGCTCAATGGCAAATAATAGAATATTATCGCTTGTGTGTTGCTATTATTAAGGTTATATCGTTAGGATATCCGCGCCAAAAATGGCGGCAATTTGGTTTAGTTTGACGATAGACCCGGAAAGCAGATTAAATTGATAGATCATTATGTTCTCGAGATTCAAATGATCATTGGAGCCAATTTCTGTGCATCAAAAATGATCATTTTTTCTCTGTGTACGAGCGACAGTTTTAATCAGGTACGCGAGTTTCTGTAGTTTTTTTTTTATTCTCAGCTTCGTAGTCACTATGTAGAGTGAGACTCGTTACTTTTGAAGAAGGTTTACGGAATAAAGGTACATACAAAAGTATATAATTCAACTAGCCCGTGATCACGGAGGAGAATCTGGAGATAGAATCTATATGCTTGAAATTGAATCTGAAGGCCATACAGTCTTCACGATTTAAGTATACAAATTTCTTTTTTCAAACTGATTTATGAAATATAAACATCTCAGAAGGACGAGCTTTACGTCTTCAATCCATCAGATAACGAAACATCTATATATACTCCACTCGCATAATCAAAGAAGAGAATATTCAGTCACCAAACTCCATTGAAGAATTTTGAAATTTCCTCTACTTTAAAAAAATGAGGATTGTTTATGGTCTGATCTTCGTCTTGGCGGTCATCCTTGATTCTATTGGTGAATATACTAGAACTACATTTCACGGGCTTTGCGTGATAATAATGTCCGTCATTTTTCGATTTTATTTATTTCCTTCAAATTATTCTGGCGTAATCTACTTTTTTATTCTACGCCTAAAGAGATAAGCATTGTGTATATTATTTTTTTCAATTTCTGTAGGATATGTGCTATACAAGTACATACATATACGTATTTATTTTTTTGTCAAAAAATTAATTTTTACAGTGCTGTTCACAATTTAACATTTCTTAGAAAATTAATTTTTAAAGCTTACGCCTATCCCTAAGAAAATGTGTATGTTTACAACAAAAAAATGTATATATATATATATATATATATATATATATA
>CAKNXH010064239.1:418964-453760 GCA_932178445.1 Andricus quercusramuli | reverse complement strand
TATATATATATATATATATATATATATATATAAATATTACGCAAAGGTACTTAGCTTTTTTGTCATTTGGCAACTTTGGTTACCTTTTACATATAGAAATAAATAATGAACAATCACGTACGTGGTAGAGTTTTTTACACGTAGTGTTTTTTCTCTGATTTCATTTTGCCTTTATATTATAAAAAATATAACCGCACAATAATACCAACAAATTACCTACGTGGATAACTCATTTTTTACTCTACACTTAACTAATATAAATTTCGCTGTTATATCGATTACTTCGGATAAATAAATTTCGAATTTTGATCATTACGATATTATAACACTGTTAATACTTATTATTGCGAAGATGCTCTGTGCTTGTGAATTAGACCATTATTAATCTTGGAATTTTCTAATTAAAGGAAACCAGAACAATATATTCTTATACAGTTTACACCTTTCAAATTTGAACACCTTACTCAATATTTCTTATTTAATTATCGAATTATCTTGGAGGGTTGCGCCGCTAGACTTTTGACCGGCGGCGGCGATTCGAGCAATTTTGATCGGCGGTGCGTCGCCTTCTTCGCTTCTCAGCGGCGGCGGGGCGGCGTGATGGTGAAAATGAGTATTTTTTGTTCAGATACAGCTTGGAAAATATAAAAATAAGTAGGAACGAAATATTAATTTCCAGAATAAGATATTTATTGAAATCGGTTTACTTTAACTCCTAATTGGTCGCAGGATTTCGAATCAGCGGCGGCGTGGCGGCGCAACCGTCTAAATTATCTGCATTCTCTTATGTAAACGTTATGTTTAATTAGAACGTGCTAGTAATAACATATATATACATATATGGTTAATGTAATTTTTGAAGAATAATATATAATAAGTCTAACAAATGGCGAATACTTCCTTAGTTTGACGGCGTCGAACTGATAATCAGGCTATTTTACAATCACTACCTGATCAGACAACAATTATTATCTGCTATCACTTCAAATCACTCTGTAAACTTTTCAGTTATTCACTTAACATTAATTATTAATTTTTTATTGGCAAGACATCACTACAGTAGGGGAGACCACCCTACAGTAGATAGGGAAAAAATCAACAGCATTTAACTGCATCAGTTTCCAAAATTAAAGAAAGATGATCATTGTTAAATAAAGCTTACATATTTAATTAAGTATTCTTATAGAAAAAAATATCACGAACTTAATCAATTAGCTGTATTAAACTTTTTTATTAGACCTGGTCAATGGTACGATTTTGACACCTTTGTCCATCAATAGATAATTGTTTCTGGTATTGCTCCTAGGCAAGTTAGAATACTCAATTCTGGATAATTATAATTTATTATTAGTATACTTACAATTAAAATCAATTCATTGAGTAAATAATACTTGAAACTACGATAATTTTACAAAAAACGCAAAAGTTTAAATTATTGACATTTTTTTATCTCTGATATTTCGTAAGGTTGGTGCGATTGGTACAAGATGTTTAATCTTCATACAATTTAACCTGACTTGCGATGACAGAAAAGTGCAGTTTTTGTACGTACCTTAATCCAAAAAATTATACCTTTTCCGAAAGGCTCCTTGAAACACAATTAAAATTTATGAGCTTTTTAATAAATAATAATTTACATTATTTTCTTACTTTATCATTTGAAATAATTTGAATTTAAAAACTTCACAAATCAAAATAAACAAACAAACACAACCTTTAATTTAAAACAACTGCGAGACAGTCGCAGAGCTGCCAATTTTGACAGAGACATTTCTTGTAATTTTCCGATTATCTACTGTTGGTTATCTACTGTTGGAAAATGTAATATTCAATGAAATGTCCTTAAATATTTATAAATATTGAAGAAAAAACACTTTGTATTTATAAATATTGTTCATTAAACTTCAAGCTTTGATTCTAATGTATTAACATGTCATGAAAATGTTTCATTAAGTTAAAAAGTATGAATAAAGAATAGGTGAAATTTTTTTTTCAGGTTAAAAATAAATTTTTTGCTCTCACGCATTAATTAATTATGAAATTTCAATAAAAGTTCGTCAGAGGATATAGTATCCCTGCTGAAACGTTATACTAACAAAAGTAATGAACTTTTGTTGTCAGTTTTCCAGTTAATTAAGATTATCTACTGTAAATCATTATCTACTGTAGGGAGGTTTCCCCTATCCTTATTTCACACCTGTTACTCTCTTCAAAGGTTTTTAAGTTCTACCTAACCACTGCCAATCATCTTCTATATTAATTTTTAAGTATAATTTATTTGAGTACAACTTTGAAATAGCGCGTAACCAAAAACAGAATTTTTACTCTTCTCAAAAATAAACCCCACCACTGATGTAATATTACATTTCATTTGAAGAAGCAATAATGATGATTTGAATCATGACGGCAATGCATTTAGCATACCCAGCATTTGCGATAGCAGACGATACGTAATTATTTTCTGATAGGGTAGTGATTGTGAAATAACCTATTTTGCATGACCTCTAATTCACTTGACACGCTCCTTATATAGAAAAAGATGAAATGATATCCAACGACAATTTCTCTTTCTACATACTCTAGGTTATAATCATAGCTTCTGATTTATCAATCAGCTATTTGATTATTATGTTTGTCCGTCGCTAATTGAAACTGAAGTCCATCTCGGTGAAGTCTGCAAGACCCTCCCCACTAACTTTTAATCATGATAAAAATAGAGACAAATGCACGTCTTTTTCTGTGGCCAGCTGTAATGAACACGCGTATTTGCCTCCACTTTATTACAAAAAAACTGCGGGGAAGGCTCTGCCAAACATCACCTAGAGTAGCTTTAATTAAAATCAATATCTAAATGTTTTGTTCGGCGTTGTTCGTCGTTTTAACGGGGTTGAGTCATGACAACCCCCAGTTAGTCACGTTGCGGTAAGGCACATTGCGGCAAGTCACATTACGCCAAGTCAAATTTGTGACTAGTCACATTCGTAGCGAATGTACCATGCCTCAAATGTGACTCGCGGCATACGTGGCTTGCCAAAATGTGACTTTCCACAATGTGACTTGCCACAATGTGACTTGCCACAATGTGACTTGCCACAATGTGACTTTCCGCAATTCAACTTGCCGGGGTTGGCATGATATGGACCCTTTTTAATATGTTAAGCTCCTTCGGATTTAACGAATACACTCTTATCAGGTGTCTCTCGCTTCACACTCGATCAACATATGTCCAAACTATAAAATATTCTTTATTATGTTGAAATCTACTATACATGCATTTCATATTATTTTTCTGTACCTACACCCAGGACTACTTATTCAGATATTGCAAAATAAAGTACATGAAAAATAATATTTGTGCTGTGTGTTGCAATATCAGAATAAGCGGTCCTGGAATGAGGTACAGAAATTAATTTCGTATAGGTACCTTCAACACCTACGAGTATAATAGAGTTGAACACTGTGTAGTCAGAGTGAGAGATTTCGAAAATTTCCCGGACATTTTGTAACTGGAAAATCAGGTTAAATTATAAAACAAGATAATTTTGATAATGTTCATCTGTACAATTTGTATTCATTCACTGTGAAATCATCATTGACAGCTAGAACAAATCATTTTTAGATATAACTCTCTGAAAGTTCTTCTAACAAATATTTAAAGGTAATTGAAACTCATAAAAACGAATCGTTTCTGTCCGTTGCAGCATTTCTCGATTTTCTGAAAAATTCCTGACAGTATTGAAATTACCCGAAAACCGGGTTTCCTGGTCATTGGAAACACTGATAAACACAATATAAAAATGTTCGCATTTTGGATGTATTTTAATCGAGTGCAAAACATGACTCTGCCGATCAAACGGCACTAAAATGGTACTCGAACGGCAATGCCGAATGCCGTTTCAGTACTGTTCATTTGAAGCTAGTCAGGTTCCAGTTTTAAATTTCTAAATACATTCCCATTATACCTGCGATTTGGCTACCAAGTAGATCAGTTGAAAGGGACTAAAAATTAAAATTTTGAAATTATTTCTGAGAAAGTTACAAACTCAGAATCTACGGGTTTAGTTAATTTCAGATATCTGAATTTTATTAAAGAAGCTTCAAATTTATAATTATAACACACTTAAAAGTTTGACATTAGGACAACCGCGGGATTACACCAGAACGGGTGCCATTCAAGAAAATTACACCCGCTCCCGGCGCAGCGAAATCGCAGAAACGTTTCAGCTGTAACCACGTCTCTCGACCGTGAGATATGTAGGTGGTTACAGAGTAGTCTATTAAACAGTGAAATCTTGGCACATCTAAGAGCACCGAAGATCAGGACGACTAGCTTAACAAAATATTCTGGGTATAACCGTCACAACTGCCTTATAAGGTATAAAAGGTATTTATGAGGTATATATAAGGTATAGTTCCTTTTTTTTAATTCTCCTTGACTGTGTTGTTTTTATCGGCTGATGATAAAAATTCGATAACAAATATGGTTTGTTCTTCGAAATCCAGGAGAACTATGAGGCCTCGACTGCATGACAGAAATAATTGTTAATACTCAATTAATGACGGACTGTCGTGGGGTAGCGATGGGAATCATGTTTGGTCATGTTGAAGTCGATGAAAAGGAACAAGAAAATTTATCACCATTATTACTAAAAAACGTCTGGACACCTTTTATCGAGTTCATCCGAGATGTGAGTCGCTGAGCCTATCCATCAAAGCACCAGAAGATGTTCGAGTCAAGAAATTACTGAACAAGGAATCGAGAAACCAAAGAAACACTGACTTTGAATTGACGGACACAACTACCTGAATTGGCTAGAAGAAACACTTGATTTGAAATCGTTGCAATAACCGAAATGGCTACACTAGCCTACACCTTGATTGAAACTAAACAGGCAGGAAGAAGGTTCAAACCTGCTCAACAAAGGAGCTTCACACTACTACCTGAGTCCCCACTCCAATCAAAAGGAAAGCGCCTGAAACTCAAAAACAGAGAGAAAACTTGAAGGAGAATGAGCAATGGGTGGAAATCATTTGATTACCAATGAAACCTGAAGGTCACTCAAAACAAGAATAACAACATCAAATAAATTATTAACAATTTTGGAGAATATTTAGTTCTGGTATATTCGGCACTTCTCATTTTCGACAATTGACTCTATTGCCCTGGGAACGCTTGGCGGAGTGGTATTAGGGCTAATGCCGCAAGAGTGACAAAGATCGTAATAAAGCACTCTGAGTGCCACATTGTGCTTCTGGATGTACGTCGTTGCCACGTAAACTGGACAATTTGATAGTATGTATCCTAGGTGCTCCGGGTGTGCATGACACGCTATGCACCCATAATCGAGAATGTCTTGGCTCAAAATGCGGCGACGGTATGTTCGCAGAAGTTTTTCTTCTGCACCATCCTGTTCAGTCCATTTGCAACTATATGTGCTGTACCCAGAATGATCTTGTTGTGAAGAGAACGGACGACTTAACTTGCAAGCATTTGTTCATGTGCATAACCTTTCGTAACCCGATGTTGAGTGATCTGAGCTTGTCCTTCGTCCATGGAACTACTTCAAATGAATAGAGTAGGTTCTACCAAGCCGGACAGCATCTTTGTTTCATCGGGCAGTATTGTTTATAGATGTTACGTCCTGAATGCGACTCTATGGCACGCCCAGGTATGTGTTAAGGTCTCTTTAGCACCGAGTTGCCGTATAGCGCATCTGTCGACGAATTCAGGGTCTTCAAGGATGCCACTAAGTTTTTGTCGCTTTGAATTAACCTTTGCGTATTTTTCTAACCTGAACTCCATTCCCACCCCCGAATGTACTTATCATAGTTGTATTAAAAGCTTGAAGGTTCATCCACACCTAGTGAGATGCATAGAGTACTGGAACGTAGCAGGGGTAAAGAAGAAGGACGAGGAGTTCTGGCGGTATATCCAGGAATTTGATGTTGTGGGACTGGTAGAGACGTGTGTAGAAAGAAAGGAATGGGATAGAATATAGCCAAAGCTGCCAAGGGGGTATAGGTGGAGACTCCAGGAGGCGGTCAGAGTGAAGAAGAAAGGAAGGGCCAGTGGGTGAATTATAACCGGGGTTAGAGATGGATTAGAGGAAAAATTTCATGGAGAGGCAGAGGGGGAGGGAGTGCAAATGAGGGAAATAAAAATAGGAGGGATAACGTGTAAGTTTGTTACAGTGTACAATAAGGATGGGATGAAAAAAATTAAAGAAAGGGTAGAAGACCTGCTGGGCGAAAGAGAGGAGGGTATGTTGGTACTGGGTGGGCACTCTAATGCGAGGATGGGGAGCGAAGGGGGACTTTACAGGGAAGGGGAGAGCTTCGAAAGGAAATCGAAGGATAAGATAATAAATAAGGATGGCGAGATTCTGAGGGACTGGATGGAGGATAGAGGCTGGGCGGTAGCGAATGGTATGGCTATTTTACAATCACTACCTGATCAGACAACAATTATTATCTGCTATCACTTCAAATCACTCTGTAAACTTATCATTTATTCACTTAACATTAATTATTAATTTTTCATTGGTAAGACATCACTGCAATATCCTTATTTCACACCTGTTACTCTCTTCAAAGGTTTTTAAGTTCTACCTAACCGCTGCCAATCATCTTCTATGTTAATTTTTTAGTATAATTCATTTAAGCACAACTTTGAAAGAGCGCGTAACGCTAGGGTGGGGGTCAGTGAGAAGATAGATGGAGTTGAATGACGAGGAGATAGAGAAGCAGATAAGGAAGTTGAAAAGGTCAAAAGCAGCAGGGCTGGATGGGGTAGAGAACGAAGCGTGGCTCTTTAGTACACAAAAGGTTAGGGAGAGACTGAAGGAGGTAGTGAAGAAAGTATGGAGGGGCGAGGGATTCCCAGGAGGGTGGAGAGAAGGGTTAATAGTGCCACTGTATAAGAAAGGGGATAGAGATAGGCAGAAAAATTATAGAGGGATTACGCTAATGAATACGGCGTATAAAGTATACGCGATGGTGGTGGCAGAGAGACTGCGGAAGGATGTCGAGGGGAAAGGAATATTGCCGGAGACGCAGGCGGGATATAGGAAGGGTAGGAGTACTATCGACAATATCTACGTTCTGCAGCACGTGGTGAATAGAGAATTAGCGAAGAAAGAGACGAGAGTGTACGCGTTTTTTGTGGATCTCAAAGGCGCGTTTCCGTCGGTGGATAGGGGGAGGTTGTGGGAGGCGATGGAGGATAGGGGAGTAGAGAGAGGCCTAATTGAAAGGGTAAGGGAGATATATGAAGAGACCAAAGACAAGGTAAGAAGAGGGGAGGGGATTTCGGAGGGATTCTTGATGGATAGGGGGTTAAGGAAAGGGAGTCCACTTAGCCCAACGCTTTTTGCGATTTTAATTGCGGACATGGAAAGTAAGCTGGAGGCCGGGGTGGTAGGAAGAGTCAGGATAGGAGGGGTTAGAATTTGCTCAATAGCGTATGCAGATGACATAGTGTTGCTGGAAAATAGCGAGGAGGCCTTCAAGGAGATGATGAAGAGGTTATGAAGATACCTGGATAAGAAGGGGTTAGAGCTGAATGCGGAAAAGTCCAAGGTAATGGTGTTAAGAAAAGGAGTGGGAAGGGGTAAGGGGTAAGGGAGGAGAGTGGAAGTGGAAGGGAAAGGAGGTGAAAGAGTTTGTGTAGTTGGGCTTCGTGTTTCGGAGGAATGAGGGAGTGGATGGTCACATAAAAGAGAGAGTGAGGAGGGCAAATGTGGTGATGAGGCAGGTGTATGGAGTAGTGGTGTGGGGGTGGAGGGAAAGTGAAGAGGTAAATAGAACGCAGGAGAGGTATGTAAAGTGAACTCTGGGGTTGGTAAGGAACACGCCTAAGTATATTGTCAGGAGGGAGACGGGGAGAACGAGTGTAGGGATTCTAGCAGGGAGCAGGGCGTGTAAATATGAGGAGAAATGTTTGGAAGAGGGGGGAAGTAGGCTGGTCAGGAAGTGTTGGTGAGAGAAGGGGAACAGGAGAGGGGGTGGGAAGATGGAGGCTGAGAGACAAAGTTATTTTAGAATGAATGGACTGCAGGTGGATGAAGTGAGAAGGATGCACGAGGAAGGAAGGAAGGTTTATGTCTTGTTTAAGCAAAGCGGCATGAAGAGAGAAAAGACAGAAGGGGAAGAGAGAATAAGAGAGTCAAGGTTTAACGGGAACTATATTTCGATTATGCCAAGGGCAAGAGCGCAATATTTATGTGAGAAAGGAGAGAAAGGAAGTCAGGAGCTTATAGCGAGGATGAGGTGTGGGTGCATGGAGAGTTTCAATAGGTTCTGGCTTTCTCGGGAGAAGAGGATGTGTGAACTGTGTGGAAAGAGGGATGCAAGAGTGTAGCACTGGTTTGAGGAGTGCGTGAAGGTGGAAAGAAGTGAGATAAGCATGGAGGTATTGTTGCATGAAAAGGGGAAAAGAAGGGCGATAAGAGCGTGCGGCTTAGAGATAAGGAATGGATGGATGTTAGTTTTTAAGGGTTAGTTGTAAGAAAATTTGGTAAAAATGGATGCGTAAGCAAGTCCATTTTTTAAGGCCAGCAGGCTGAAAAATAAACGTTTATCTATATATATCGTCGTCCTTGGGTCAGTTCGTGTCCTCAGGGTGTACGAGACTTTTGTCGGATTATCGTAGTTAATTCCTCGCAGACTATGGCCGCCTATTTTACTCCGAGCATTGCCGTTTTCGAGGCTGTGAGGGTGTATAATTCCAAGAAGCCATATGCCCCTACTCTAAGTGTACATGTGTAAAAGAGTGATTTTTATTGATTTCTCATATGTATAACAAAATGAAAAATTTTTCTGACTGAAAAACTTCAAGATTTTGGCCGAAAAAAAATCTTTCAGATTCGGCCGTTTCGCTCTATATTATTTTGTTATCTATAGAGCGTTTTAATTAATTCGCACTTTAAGGAGGGGGAGGGGGTTGGTTTTGAAGGACAAAATGCGTGACTTTAAATGGAAAAACTGTGTGACAAGTGGAAGGACGGTGTCTAAAGTCCTTGAAACTGGTCTGACTGGTGTGATATAAGTATAACTACTTATAAAATTTATTGTTTATGATATTTTATGTTTATACAATAGTTTTGATAATTTGTCCGTTACAAAGTTTTAGACATTGCAAGTCATAATAATGTAGTAGTAGTATAATATTGCATGCCTCTTTTTGATTGTTCTTATTAAAATATATTTGCATTTCTGTTTTCTCTCACAGAATTGAGTTCGCAGTTCGACACTTTACCTGATGGAAAACGTACTTATTACGAATCTTTTTATGGTGGACCTTTTTTGCCTGACAGACCTCACTCTCCTGCCAGGCATTCTAGTGATGCCACGCATTCTTCTGATGCCAGGCATTCTATTGATGTGGAGCATTCTTCTGATGCCCGGCTTTCTACTACTGCCAGACAGTCTATTGATGTCAGGCATTCTTCTGATGCCAGGCTTTCCACTGCTGCCAGGCATTCTATTGATGTGAAGCATTCTTCTGATACCAGGCATTCTATTGATGTCAAGCATTCTCCTGGTAACTGGCTTTTTACTGGTGCTAGGCATTCCATTGATTTTAATTATTCTCCTGATGCCAGGCTTTCTACTGATGCTAGGCATTCTATTTATGTCAAGCATTCTACTGATGTCAGCCATTCTAATGATGCCCAGCATTCTCTTGCAACACATTTTCCCTCTTCTAGTAAACCTGCGGGTCGGTTGCAGCCGTTTAGATTACATAAAATCATTTTTATTCCTGATACATTAAGAACAATTCTTCAAGTGGGATTAGCAGGACATAAGAAGTATCGCTACATAGAACCAAACGAAACATTGATTACAATATCAAACTCTGATGGTAACATCATTGCAATAGTGGACCTTGAGAAGATTATTCGTGGACTATATAATTCACAGCAAAAAAGAGTGATGACGAACATGACAACCGGTAAGACTATCCGAATTGGAAAACAAGAACGCGATCAACTTACTGTGTCCCACCCATTCGAACTACCTAATTATGTTCCGGTGCCTGGAATCACCAAACTTATATACCATTATTAAAAAAATGTAAATTGAAATTAAATTAATTAAGTGTATTGTTTGAAGTTAATGTGATATAAAATACTATTTGCGATTCGAAGACGGAATAAAATGTTACAAGTAACTTGTTATTACATTAAAAAGTCCATTTATTATGGTTCTCAAGTTTTTTTCTGAAACAGATCAAGAAACTCCCTTACGAAAATATGAAGGGTGGGAAATTACTATAGTAATATTATTATACCTTTATACAAGTGTAAATAACTATATCAAGTTCAATGAACTGAAAAAATGTTGATTAAAATTTAAATACTTGTATTACATGTATTGAAGATTATTTAATAAAACTGTTGAACGAATCGAATTTCTACTCTCCCTTCTTTCTTATGTATTGGCGTCATTAACCCCTTCCTCCTCTGCTCTGGGAGTATTTCAGTGTCCCATAGTGTTACATACTCCGTTCACTACTTCATTAAACTTCCTTGCTGTTTCCCCGCTATTTGTCTACGCCTCATTATACAAAGCCCATCACTGCTTCCTGTTTTGCCCTTCTTTCATATTTTAATCTGCACTTTCATGTCTCCATCTTCTAGCACCTTCTCGTTCTCATCTATTTCACATCTCTGCTAATTATTCGTTTTGTTTTCTCTCGAGTCTTGAAACATTTCTTTAAAATGCTCTCCCTACTCATGTATGCTAATCGTATTCCTTATTATTTTTCTCTTCTTGCTTTCATAAGTCTATATTCTCTTCTGACTGTGACATAACCCTTCCTCTTTCTTTTTCCCTGCTCCAATGTTTACACACTTTTTAAAATTCCCTTTTCTTATTCCTGCATTTTTGTCCCACCAAGCTTTTGTTCAATTTTGATCTCTTTCCGCTCTATTCATAAATTTTTTTGTGATACTTGAGCTCGGAACCTTTGCTTTTAACTCCACCCATTAGCACCTCCTAGTTGATGCTATATTAATATTATTATCATTACAAGCCTCTTCTTCAGAAGGTTATTTCAGGGCCAGATGGAAAGCTCGTACGGAAGTTGCATTGAATGGAGTACGGGATGTAGGAAATGTATCTTCTTCTACGATATATAAACCCGAGCACTTCGCAAAATGCGTTTATAGCGCAGTTGAAAATGAATTAGGAGTCTCCTAACTATGAAAGTTTTCTGTTTCAATCTGCTGGCAGTGTATTTCTGGATTCTGCTGTTTTCCCATGTTTTTGTGTCACATTTATAAGAATAAGCGAAGCGTCTGTAGTCTGTACGCCAAATTGCAGTACCTATGCTACTCATTCTAGATATTCTGCTGCTCGCAACATTTGTCCTCAACTATCTTCTATACGATGTCATATTGCCACAGTTATCGCATTTCTGACATTCGGAATTCCGTTCGGGATGACGGAAATGTTCATTGTCTGCATTGATAAACGTTGGAAGTTTAATCTTGGCTTGTCTGTAAATGTTACAATCAGACACCGTTTTTAAAAGAAAATTATTGTATAATTGATTTATTCGCTGACTCATGACCCCCCTCCCCCCAAAAAAAGACCAGTTATCGTCAATAACATTAAGTTTATTTTAAATAATATCTCTGGTCGACATTTCGAATATCGATATATATATATATATATATACACATATATTTATTTACATATATGTCGTAGGCATTAAGGCCATGTAATGAGTGTGTCACGTGACCAGATTCCTACCTTACCGGCACTTATTTTATTTGTCAACTTATTTTAACACGAATAGCCACATCGAGTTGAAAGTTTGGATAATAAATAAGAAGCACTAAGGAAGGCGGTTCCGGTCCTAAATTGTAATAATCATGAAAAAAGCACTACACAATTTCATGATTATTACAATTCAGGACCAGAGCCGCCTTCCTCAGTGCTTTTTATTTATTATCTCAAATTTTCAACTTGATGTGGCTATTCCTGTGAAAATAAGTTGACAAATAAAAAAGTGTCGGAATCCATAAATTAACGGAATCCGGTCACGTGGCCCACTCGTCACATGGCCTTAAGCCGAATACGGGTTTAGGCATAATGCCCGGGCATTAGTCCTAATGCCGGCAAGGAGATGAATCTACCTGCCTCGACCTTTCTTTCATCTAATTCCCTGAATCCAATGTGGCACTTACTCGTCTACTTGCATTCACGGCTTACTACCCAAAATAATTTGGACAATAAGACGAATCAATAACTATAAATTTACTTGAAATCAGAAAAAATGCTATATTTATTGGTCCATATATTATAAAAATTAAGGAATTGTGGAAAATTGAGAAATCTTTTTAAAATACGTGAAATTATTTTTATTACTTTATAATACATTCATAGTGAATCCCAGAAAATGAAATCCATCGATTTTCAAACATAAAAGAGAAGAATTTTAAAATGGTTAAATTTTCAAACAAGAAGTTGAATTTTTAATTAACAAAGATGTATTCCCAACGAAAAATGTAATAGTTAATATTTCAACCAAAAGACGAATGTTACCAATATAGTTGAATCCTCAACGAAAACAGATTATTAATTTTGAAGCAAACAGTTGCATGTTAAATAAAAAAAGATTAAATTTCTAGCTATATCTATTGTTCAGTCATTCTAAAAATGAAGCGAGTACAAAAATTACTTTTATTGCGTTATAATACATTCACAGTAAATCCCAGAGATATCTTTTATTTGAAGTTGGATGAAACCGTTGCAAACGATTGAAAGCTACAATTATCTGACGACCGAGAATTTTTATTAGGAGTCGGATAAAAATTATTCGTCGTCAGATAATTGTGCTAGCAAAATCATTAATATTCAAAAATAAGAAAGAAGAATTTGAAACAGAATAGATGAATTTTTAACCATAAAATAAAAATAATCAACTTTTGAACAACAATTGAATATAGTTCAATTTTCAGTAGAAACTATTAATTTGCAAACAAACAAAAAATAATTTCTAACACAACATTTCTTTTTAGAAAAAAGACGAATTTTTAATTAACATGATGAATCTTCAACCAAATAAATTAAATTTTCAAGAAAGCAGTTCGAATTTCCACAAAGTAGTTGAATTTTTAACCAAAAAAATTAATTGTCGGCGAAAAATGTAATAGCTAATGTTTCAACCAAAAGACCATAATTGAAAAAATAGCTGTATCGTCAATGAAAACAGATTACCGAGAAATTACTTATCCCCACCCGCGTTTCGAAATCGCCACAAAGAAATTCTTGGCTCAACATCCAAATAGGACCGCTTGCACTCAATGAATTTCACGTGCAAAGTGTGGCAATCTAACATAGATTGCATAGTTCTAATCCAGTTTTTTAATGTTGAATTCGTTTAATACCCGGTTCCAATGAAGATAGATTATCAAGCATCAGAGTCGAATTTTCAACAAAAAAGTTGAATTTCTTTGAGACAGTTGAATATATAATAAAGAAACTATATAACTGTTCAATGAAGTAGTTGAATTTTCAATAAAATAACCTAGGAGATTTAATCTTGAATCAATGACGTTCCATTTACTTAGAATCAGAAAAATGTTATATCTACTGTTCGGTGTATAATACCAACATCAAAATTAATTTTAATGAATACCCTGGTGATACATAGAGTGTCAAGAAATATATTATTATGTGAAACTAAAGTGTTTTCTTTTTCACTTTTTAAGAAGTGCTATCTGGTAATGATTTCCAGTGGGCAAGAATAGATAAAAAAAGTTGTTTACTGTTACAAACAAATCAATGAACAAATTTAATTTTTAGGGATGCGCAATATTTATCTCACAGAAGTCCATAGATTTGGTATAAAATGTGAGGCAAATTAATGTTAAATTACAAATAATTAAAAGAAGATTTCAAATTAACAATTGCTTAAACAATAGGGTCATCCACTAATTTTTTTTTATTTTTGCATATTAAAGTATATGCTCTAAAATCACTAATAATACCAGCATAGTGTGAAAAAAACTTTTTTTGGAATTTATATTTGAAAAAGAAAAATTTGTACAAATTTAAAATTCATATTTCTTTCGCGCCCATTCCGCCATCTTGTGTGACGTAGCTAGCCGCCAAACACTTGTAAATAAGCCGGACGATTCACGTTTTTTCCATAAAAATGCAAAAAAATCAGCGCTACCATTGGTGTTTTGTGCCTCAATGCAAGAAAACGTCTGTCAAAAATCCAGGAAAATTATTTATATCTATACACAAAGGTGAGGAATGAAAAAAATGATCAAAAATTGTTCGTCGTGACATGATCCCTACCGCATCTTTAACGCCAACAGTATATGTTGCGAAGATCATTTCAACAATACAAGTAAATATTTTTATTGCGAATAGAAAAATATATTTAAAATATGCTTTTTTGATAACATAAAGTTCGTAATTGACTGATGTTCAACGGTGTTATATATATATATGGGGTGCCGGGATGTATGTGAGCTATAACCTCGCGAAATCAAATAGTTTATTCACGCAACAAGTATTATAAAATAAAATATTTATAAAAGTAATTATAAATCTTATAATTATGAATTTTATAACAATTTTAAAAAAGTATTCGTGAATGTATTTATAAAAGCAACTATAAAAAAGTGAGGTTAGGTTTTCTGAATTCAATATTGCATGTATGATTGTTACGATTCGCCTGAAGCAATTATCATTCTAAACTAATAAATTAAATGAATAAAAATAAGTATTTCAAAAAGTTATCGTCATTTATGCCATTTACTTACTTTTTCGCTTTCACTCCTCGAGTGATAGCAACATTGAAACTGTAGCACTTCGCGAAGAAATCGCTAGTCATAAGTGTACTCACTTTTGGCAAATTATCCAAACTGGCTTTAACGTATCCAGGCATATTGATACTTCATAAAAATAAACTCTTTTTGCCAAAAAACTTTGATAATTAATTATTTCGATTATTTTTATCAAACTGACCATGTATTTTCTTCGGTTTTGGCGGCTGGTGACGTCACACCACGTGCTTCAAGCCGTGAGGGCGCCACATGCTTTTTTTATAAATCGACATTTGCGGTGGATATTTTATCACTTTTTAATAAATTATTATAAATTATTAAACAAACGAAATTAAGTTTTAATTTCACATTTCAATTCTTTGGGAGTCAGAGTTTATAAAAAACTCAACTGTAAGGCAAACAAAATTTTTGTGGATGACCCTATTATTATATTTTTAATTGTTTCCGCAAAAAATTGAGCCTACTCATTAAAAAATAGTCAAACTGTGTATTGGTTCATGAAAATTATTTTAATAAGTAACAATTCATGTATTTGAGTGGACATTGTAGAATTTGTAATCTAGAATTATTTTAAATGATTTGATCACACCCAGTCATAAATTTTTGGAAGGTTTTTGAACATGAAATATAAACAATTCATGTAATCATTCGGAGATGTGCATATCGAATACCGAACGAATTACGTACCTATGTATGCAAAGGAGTATACATGAAATATACCGAAATGCGAAAGTAGGAAGAACTTGAAGGACAAAAAATGCAGCGTGTCTAGTCTCGAGCGAGTTTTCCGCTATCTGCGTCCTTTTCAAGACACCCAACACTCGGGGCGTTTCATCCCTTGACTCCTGGCGCGTGAGCAAAAAGTGGTAATCATCTCCCCCAGTCCAATATTTTTATATCTCTGTCCTTAATGTCGATCTTTGTTTCTTCTCTTCTGCTATCATTGTTCAAAATTACAGAATGTTCATTTAATATAAAACAAGAAGTTTTAATATATAATTAAATCGTCAAAAGAATATGCGATCAAATTCTTCTTCATTCTGGCAGACTGCGCAATGTGCATGCTAACGTCACAGAATCTTTTCTAAAGGATTTTAGATGACACATATTTCACCCATTGAGTAAAAATTTGTTAGGCAAAGTTGGGAGTATTTAAACTTTTAAGACTGGTGACGTCGTTTATCAAAAATTTGTGGATTTTGAAAGTGATGTATCTAAACTACTATAAATATTTGACATTTTCTCTTCGAATCTGACTTATCTCTCCATTCTATTTTTAGATTCACTGGAAAATTTCGAAACCCTTCGAAATTGAATAAATAGTTTTTTCAAAAACATGACTCCCTTTTCGCTTATTTATGACAGCAAAAAATGGAATATATTCATATTTTAGAGTATATTGCAATTATAACACAAGACGGAAAAAAATGCCACAATACTTTTCTGTAGAGCATTTTTGAACGAATAACTTTGCTTTATCGAATTTTTTCGGTGGGGGTTTTGAGAAAATTGAGTTTGAAAATGTTCAGAAAAAATGCCGCCATCATGTCAATTTTAAAAGTTTTCGAAAATCTCTTAAGGATCTCAAAAGCGAAAAAAACGTAAATTAGAATCAACAAGAAAATGCCAAATATTTATACTGGATTAGATACTACAATACTTCAAACAAAATTTTCGATGAATTTTGAATTCTTGATGAATGGCGTCATAAGAGTTCAAATACTCCCAACTTCGCAAAAAAATGTCATTAAATTGGTGAAATACGTGTCGTCTACGATCAGTTGTAAAACAACAAATTTCTTTCGGAAAAGATTCTGTGACTTGAATAAGCACATTGCATAGCTTAACAACAGTTTTTGTAATTCAAATTCAAAATTTTAACATGAAAAATGCAACACTAAATAAATAAAAAATACCACTGCGAAGAACTATGAGTGTATTTGTTTTTGCTTTCTCATCAAAGGAGGTTTTTTATTAACAGAAAAAAAATGGCTCAAAGTAGGCAATATGTGTCTACAGAAAAGGGTTTAGTAGCCTATTTAGTATAGTATTTAAAATCCTTCCAATCGAAACTACAACTGCTACCCTAAAAAGGAACAATTTCAATATTATTAAAACTTATGTTGCTGTCCTATCGATAATTTCATTTTCAGAAAATTGGACGTGACACACGTACAAATTTACCAAATACACTAACGTTGTTTTTCCAATGTTGAAATAATTTTTCTCACAGTAGAAATTGAGAAAAAGCTGATAAAAATCACTTGAGGAAATTGTGAGCGAAAAAAAAACAGTTATAATTGGCTGATTCAGTACAAAATTTGATCAGACCTGGACATAAATTGGACCTAAAATTCGTTTGAGCTTCATGATTACAGTTCTTTTTATTGTTGAGATATGGTTACCAGAAAAAAGTTACACACAAAGACGTACATTTGAAAAAAATTGAAGTTTTTGTATCTAGATATGTACAAAAAGAAAATTGAAAAAGATAAGCCATTATAAAATTCGCTTTATGAGGAAACAATAACATTTCAAATATTATTTAATTGAAACAAATTCAGTTACTGTGGATTTGTCTATACCAGAACTTTAAAAACATTTTTTGCAGTACCCACCATGAAAATAAGTACTGTCATGCCTCTAAATGATGTGCAAAGTTTTCCTTTAGAGAGCGTAGTTCAGGTATGATGCAGATTTATAAATCAACATACAATAGATAATCTAACATTACAGTGTCGACCAGGATAATACGTAAAGTTGTTGATGATAAGCAGTATCGCGAGTATCTTCATTAATGGTCTAAATCACTGGGAGACTCCCAGTTTATTA
Source organism: Andricus quercusramuli (assembly GCA_932178445.1). Classification (NCBI taxonomy): domain Eukaryota; kingdom Metazoa; phylum Arthropoda; class Insecta; order Hymenoptera; family Cynipidae; genus Andricus; species Andricus quercusramuli. The sequence continues at coordinate 436,118 of CAKNXH010064239.1, read as the reverse complement.
TTTTCATTGTTACTTGGCTGTGCGTCGACAGCCATTTTTGAGGGGCAAATATTCAAGATCAGTGAAAAAAATCACGCCGCAACTACGCTGGGATTGGAATCCAAGTTTCAGAATTGTTGGTCCAATATTCCCACCACCAAACCACGCAGGCGCTCGTTTGCAATGAATTTTCTCACAAACCCCCTGCTTTAAACCGAATCTTGAATCGGTATAAATAATTATAGTGTCGACCAGGGTAATATATAAAGTTATTGATGATATTCAATATCGCAAGTATGTTGATTACTGTTCTAAATTATTATGAGTATTCCAAATTAATTATTTTCATTGTCTCTTGATTGTGCGACATCTATTTTTAAGCAACATATGTTGCAGATCTGTGAAAAAATTTACAATATGACTATGCTGGAACTCAAACCCAGGCTTCTGAATATTTAGGATGTGAAAAAATGTTGGGTTCGAGTCACAAGGTAGCTACAGTGTGAATTTTTTAAATAGATCTTAAATATATGTCGCTTGAAGCTAGTTGACAATAAAAATATGCGTATCATTAACAGATTCACACACATACCATGTTGGGAAAGTCAAACGTGAAACAAAAGAATGTTTATTTAAATTAAAGTTCACTGTAATTTACCGGTTTCTTCACGGTCGAAAAAAATTCCTGGTCATTTCCCGGTCTTTGACTATCCGTCATCTGAGTATGCTCACTACCAGAGAAGAGGAAACTAAAACTAGAACTACCCTTTAAAAGTTTAAGTTATTCACAAATATAATAAATTAACCCTCAAAGTTAATAAAAATAAAATTCTAAAATTTCGAGTCTTCCCCCAGTCTTAAATCGATTCGAAAAAGAATAAATCGTCATGCATGCTTGTAACAATACGAAGCACCATTCGAATGATTAAAAACGGAACTCGCTATGGCTATTTATCTTGTCACAAACAGCCAAGACGATTTTTGCACTTCGAATTGGAACAGTCGAAATGTGACATTTTTCCACGAGATAAGAGTTTTTGTGCCTTCTCTTTTTGACAGAAACTCAAATTTATACACTTGGAAACGAGTAAAGCAGTAGAGGCTTCGCTTCATGGTAATATGCCCTGAATTGGCTAACGGTGCCATTTCCATAATCATTTTCTTCCAGCTCGCGTTTTCGTATTTGAAGAATAGATGCATGCAAAATGCCAGAACTGACGACGCTCAATCCACATCCTTCTCCGGAGACGGATGGATTTTAAATTCGTCCTCCGACTTACAAAATGTCCACTCCGTAAATTGACCATTATCAAGCTAAAATGTTCTACCAAAATCTTGATACAATGTATTGCTAAAAATTTCTCCTTTATAAAAATTCACATAAATCCGATAATTAACGTCGGGGAAAAGTACGACTAAATTCCTGCGGTGGAGGCCTGTGAAATGATTTTAGTTTTGCAATATTGCTAAATTGGACCATTTGGCTCCATGCACTCCATCTCTCGTGCGGTCAATTTACATTTCAATATTCGGAAAATTCATTACCTAGACTAAAAAATGGATATTTCACTTTCAATTACGAATCACGTGTAGATATCTCTTTTTTAAAAGCCTAGGCATTTTATATCTTTTATATATAAAAAAAATGTTTTGGTAAAAAGTGCTTGCCGAAGTCAATTGAAACAGTTGAAGTTTGAAAAAATGTTTCTTGAATAATGCAAAACCCATTCAAACACATACTTAGTATTCAAAGAATTGTATGAAAAAATCAAGTTTACGAACTACAGATTCAGATTTTACAAATAACTGACTCAATTTGTGAAGCTACATCTGAAAGTGGCTTTGCTGTTCACGGAAGACCCAAAACTATGAGATTACACTTGCGAACGTCGACATCGCTGCATGAATTTCAAGTATGTTACAATAAGAAGAAAGGTCGGAAAATGGGTCATGCAAATATTTCATCAATCCATCGGCAGAATCACCATCTCCCTGGTAGGGAGACTTTCTGTCAAGTTTTATTAATTGCTGCTCATTTATACGAAACAATAATGTTTATTTTGAAATGAAAACAGGGAATATCCTATTTTTTCGAAATTATATAGTTTAGAAATTTCACGCGATGGTCGGCAAATTTGACGAGAAATTGATGACAAGAAAATATGAGCGAAAACTTCATCGCAAAAGTGCCGCATTGATTTTTTATTCTACCTCCCGTTCCCATTGAAAAGCTCAAGCACTTGGCATACTATCTGCGAACGGAGGAAGTAGGTGGACAATCGGTGAAAACGATTTTCTAACCCAGTGCCTCTATATTGGGGTGCACGAAAACTAACCACTAGTTGATGAACTTCTTCTCCTGCTCAACCATTGGATCCTCTCTTAATCGATTTCTAGATTTATTTCTTATCTGCGGAAGGTCCTCAATTCACTATTTTATCTTAGCAATGTATCTCCGACCACCAACTTTCGCCGCAAGAAATAATTTTCTTAAAGGACGTTTTTTAGATGTTCCAGAATTTTGTTTGCAATAAAGTTTATTAATCTTAATTTCTTCAGAATAACATTTAATATATATTATGTTAACGTACATTGAAAGTATCAACTCATGCAATATTGTAATAAGACATTGCACAAGCTGCATAAGAGTTTTGAAGTTGAAGGCGATGAGGCTTCTGATCATCACCATAATAAGCTTCATCGCCTACTTCTACCCAATTACTACTGGGACCGGAGCGGAATATTTGGATTCTGAATAAAAGTGCATCTTCCGAAATATCATCAATGAAACCAAGGTACGGACCACTGTGGTTCAAATTCTTCCATGTTTTTTTGAACACATATATCAAATTGCGTTCCTTCAGGTATTTATGTTCAATTATTGATGTGGCACGCACCCAAACTTCTGAAGAAGTCTGCAAAGCACAAATTAAAAAGCTAATGAGACTTGAAAACAGTATAAAATATGAAAAAAATTAAATAAAAAATGTTGAAAGTAATAAATTATACCTCAGACACACTAGTTATTTCACCAACGAGGTGAAAGTATCTAACTTTCAGGTAGCGAGTATTTATGGTTGCTTTCCTTTTGTCAGCATTCAAGCTTTTGTTCATCTCCAATTGGTCGATTGACTCTTTATGTGATCCGAAAATGAATTTCCACATTTTCTTCCTATTAACAATATAACAAAAAAGACTTTTAGTCATAAAATTTCCAAAACGCATCAATTTGCACAACCCTACCGCGGAAGTGAATGAAAGAGATTCTGTACATTCCAATCATCATTAATCCTTAGTAATAAAATAGAAAGAAACCACGAATCCATCTTTATTGACCATCTTTTAATAAATTGTTTTTTTTTACCTATGCCTGGCTTAACCTGGCTTTCACTGGGAAATGGAGAAAAATTATTAAAAATATCAATATCATATACTGGGTGTTTTTTTTTAACTTTAGACATCGAAATATCTCAAAAAATACGCATTCTATGAAAAAAATATCCATAATAAAAACTTTTTATTTCCAAGGGGGAAAAGCCACTTTGAAACAATTTACCCCACCTCACTCCCAAGAGGCAGGGGGGTCGCGATTCAAAAAAAAATTTCGAATAAAACTTACGTATTTCATAAAGGAGAATCTGAATCTGTGATAAAAAATTGAGGTTCCCATTTGAAATTACAAAGTTACCCCCACTTCTGCTTCTTGGGAGGGGGGGGGGGTCAAAGTCGTTTTTCCCCCTCGAAAATGAAAAGATTTTATCACGTATATTTTTTTTCATAGGATGCGTATTTTTTTAGATATTTCGATGTCTCAAGTTAAAAAAAAACACCCAGTATATGGCGCATTATTTATCATGTGTACCCACTCAAAAAATGAAAGTCATCCGACCTAAGTCAAAGTGTTGAGTAGTATCAAAGCATAGTAGTACAGACATTTTTTGTTGTTATTTGTATAAATATTCACGGAGGGAGAGCGGGCGAAATTTTTGGGAGTCTAGTGGATATCGTTCATTTCAGCGATTTTTAACTCTACTAATGGCGGTAAGAAATATTCGTAAAGTACAGTTTCGATGTTTTTTCACCCAAATTTCCATTGATAGTAAGAATTTTTTTAAATAATGAACCCTTTAAGTTGAAAAACTAGTCACTGGGGCATTCTTGTCCCAGTATCATCCCCCACTTAAACCCAAAAATAATCATTTTGACCTCAACTTAGAAAAACGACCACAACAAGGCCTTTTTTGTGCAATTTTTCTTACAATTTTTCTTTCTTGTTAGCAAAAGAAAGCTTATGTTTTTCCCTTATGGATCTTTGAGCTTAAAAAGTGGGATTTTTTTCTGAAAATGAGCGATGAATGATTTTTGAGAATGTACTAGATGTTTTGGCGATTTGGGTTTGTAACTCATTTCATGGCGGTAAACAAATTTTTTCCATTAAGAACTTTGAGAAATGAGATTTTTCATTTGTAAAAATAATCGTTCAGAACATTGGCCGGGTGCGAATAATAATTTATTATTTAATTTCTAAGTAATCAGGGAGAAACCCTAAGCTGTCTTTCTAGCAAAAAAATAAAATAAAAAAGCGTCGTTCTGTGAAAAAAGTCAACCTTTATACTTAACCTTCATTTTCAAAGGTCAAATATTTATTTTTTTAAAATTGCATTCTTTTTGCTCTTTCAGATCTCAGTCTTTTTATGCATCTTCATTAGGGTGGTCCAAAAAACGCTTTTCGAGCCAGAGGGAAAGACCCCCCCCCCCCCCCCTTTCCATTTCCAGAGAAAAAAAACCCTATTTTTTTCGTTCGAACTTCGAATATTAACACGTGCCGCCGGGCACTTCAAAATCCCATTTAATTAACATGGGGAAATTTTGGATTTTCGAAAAATTGAACTCACACTTCAGGGTTTATTCGAAACGTGCCAAACTTTTTAGGGATTGAAGAGGAGTACCTAGGAAATAAAAGCATACTAATAACTTTTATTTTTAACCCAGCCTTACCCCCCCCCCCCCCACAGCGCCCCAAATATGACCCAAAAATAAAAAAACTACATTTTTAAGTATTATTGTTACTTTTTAGCAATTTCCGTCGTTTTTTTCATACAAATAATTAATAATAGACAATTCGAATATTTCCCATGGCTTTTAAACCATTTTCAATTGTTTAAACAAATGTCACTTATTTAAACAATTATTTATTCCCGAGAAATGTAAAAAATAATCGTATTTTCTGATTGAAATGTAATAGTTTGCCATTGTGTGGAGTAAGGTAAATGCACCTCTTTGCGTCCGTGCTCCTATTTGCGTCCTAACCTGATTTAAAAATAGTAGAATTAATTTATTTTTATACTTATTGATTCATGGAGAGTATTTATTCTATTATATAAACAATAGTCTACCTGCGTTTTCATTCAAATATGTGTTTTATCGAAATTTAGAAATATAACACGAGATTCATCTTTCATGATGCGCGCCGTGAGTTGCTATTTGTGTTTCCTAGTGCGCAGAGAGAAAATTCTTAGTAGAACGGACTGTCCATTTATTCTTTATTGCGGATCTGGAGAAACAATTACCAGGTAAGTCTAGTGTCATGTGCAATCCAGCTCAACAAGCTATTCAAAAAACTGTTTTTATCACACGAATGGTCAGTGAATGATTTATTTCTCACAATAGTCGCTATAAGTAGTACAAGAAAATTTCGATGTACATGCGTGCGACCGTATGCTCAAAATATTCGAAATAATTGAATTGTGAGTGAATTTGTGCTGAAAATTGTCGCAAGTGATGTGAAAAATATCACTTTTTCCATATGCACTGTTCTTTTCCCGCGGTACAACCTATAAAGTGACATAAGCTTTACCGGAGTAATTCAAGTCTATCATAACCTTCAAAGAGCGGACGAAAATGGGTTCCTACAAATTCTGTCCCTATTAGCGACCGAACAATTTATTATTCAGTGTAAATTTTTATACTTTGTATCAACACGATATTCAAATTTTCGCAAATTATTACAAATTTTTTCGTGGAATTGAAAGCTGTCATTATTTGAGTATGATTGTGCGCGCAATTAAATCTTTTAATAATATATATATTGTTGAATTATCTACATATATTTATTTTCATGAATAATATATTTTTCTAACAACGATTATCAGCTTATAATTATGAGAATCAGGGTGGCTAAACAAATTTTCAGTTCCTTTGATTTATGGGTTCACCTCACAAAAGCTTCCATTTGGTGAAAAAACAACTGTGCATTTTTTTCGAATTTTTTGAACAGGGGGATCTTTAATCTCACGGGGTCCATAACGGTCGAAAAATGGTGCTGTCCCATCAAGTACCAGTTTGCGTCCGGTCGCAATTAGGGGCACCCCGCGGACGCAAATACATCCAAAAACAAATCAGGCGGACGCAACGACGTACAATGAGAGCTTTGCATGATTTTCGATTTTTCCGGTGCAATTTGTAGCAATTTGTTGAAACAAAATTTTTTTTCTATAGAATAATATATGTTCTTAGATCAGTAATAGTTTCTTAGTGAATCGGAATGTATTGCACTTGTTTATTGGTCTTAGATTCTGCCGTAACCCTTACACGGACGCAGAGGTGCATTTACCTTAGTAATTTTTCTTAAAAACATTATGAAATTATTCAAACGTCAAAAGTATCCTATGCTACTTTTTGTTGAATAATTATATAATTTGTATACATATCTTTTAATGTTCGATGAATTTCTAATTGTTTGAACAATTTTGATTTGCTAAAGCAGTTTTTTTCGATAACTTAAAAAAAATAAAACAAAATACATATAATTATTTTTCTGAGGAGTAGTAAATTCTGTTAACAACGTCATGTTATTGTTTAAACAATTTTTATTAGTTCAAGCAGTTTTCTATTTAAAAAATGTGGATCAATAACATAAAATATTAAACATGGAATTATTTTCGTAAATATATTTTTTGTGTCTTCCAGTATGTCAGATTGATATTCATAAGACTTTAAAATGCTAAAATAAAATATAATCTAAATCCATTTCATATGCATTCTAATTATGAAGAAAGCAATGATAAATACACTTTCATAATTCAAATTTTATTATGACTTTGATGATTTATTTATCATTCATTATTATTATTTCATTATTATTATTTATATGAATTATTTATCATTCAATATTATGTTGAATTCAGAAAATACGATCTAAAAAATATTGTTGGAAAAGTTATTGTTTAAACAAATGGTATTTGTATAAACAATTGAAAAATGATTAATATATTCTTTCTTTAGACTATACAGTCAAAAAAATAATCATATGTATTTTATTTAAATTTTGTAAAGTTATCGAAAAAAACTTCTTAAGCAAATCAAAATTGTTTAAACAAATAGAAATTTATCAAACATTAGAAGGAATGTATCAAAATTATATAATTATTCAACAAAAAGTAGCATAGGATACCAATTTAAGAAAAAACTGGACATCTCTGGGTCAATTTTTAGAAATTTTGAGAATAAACAATAAGTAATTGTTCAAATAATTACATAATGTTTTTTAAAAAAATTGCTACTCCAAAAAATGATAGACTATTACATTTCAATCAGAAAGTACGATTATTTTTTACATTTTTTGGAATAAAGAATTGTTTAAATAAGTTACATGTGTTTAAACAATTGAAAATTGTTTAAAAAGCCATGGGAAATATTCAAATTGTTGATTTATAATTATTTGTATGAAAAAGACGATGGAAATTGCTGAAAAGTAACAATAATACGTAGCAATGTAGTTTTTTGATTTTTGGGTCATATTTGGGGCGCTATGGGGGGGAGGGTAAGGCTGGGTCAAACGTAAAAGTTATGGGTGTACTTCCGAAAAGGAAATATGTCCGATTTTCTTTGGGCTCCGTGTACTTATGTATTTTGACGCGCTGATTACGAATATGATAGTGAAAATTGGCGACTAGTCGATTTTCATGGTGAAAACCATGAAAAACCCATAAAAATCATGGTTTTTTGCGTTTACCTCAGTTAATATGCAAAATAAAAAAAAAATGTTTCAAATAAAAGTTGTAGATCTCATTAAAACACACTTTTTCATTGCATACATTTTTTCGTACGAGTGATAGTTTTCGAGAAAATCAGCGATATATCGATTTTTCACGTTCAAAATTGTATAAAATACGTGAATTCATAACGTGAAGGCACCCGTGTGACTGGTCACGAAAATAATGTAAGATCGTACCCCCACCCCTTTTCCAGCGCCGTGCGGGGGCGGGAAGGCACCCCTGTGACTGGTCCCAAAAATAATGTAAGGTCGTACACCTACCCCTTTTCCAGCGCCGTGTGGGGGGCGGGAAGGCACCCCTGCGACTGGTCACAAAAAAAATGTAAGGCTGTACCCCACCCCTTTTCCAGCGCCGTGGGGGGCACCCCTGTGACTGGTCACAAAAATCGATTTACTACTGATTTTTTGGGAAACTGTCGTTCCTATAAAAAATGCTTCAAACATCAAATGTGTATTTCGATGGGGTCTACAACATTTTCTTGAATTTTGAACCATTACTGAGATAAATGCAAAAAACCATGATTTTTATTGGTCTTTTATGGGTTTCACCATGAAAATCAAATTTGCGCCAATTTTCACTATCATATTCGTAATCAGCGCGTCAAAATACATAAGTATGCGGAGCCCGAAAAAAATCAGAGGTCCACCCTTTTGAAAAAAATCGGAGGTCCACCCTTTTCGGAAGTTTATCCCCATTTCCCTTTACCATTCCCTTTACCATATCCCTTTACCATTCCTTTTACCATTTCTCTCTATCATTTCCTTTAACCATTCCCCTTGCCATTTCCCTTTAATATTTCGTTTACCATTCCATGCATTTAGAATGTGAAGAAGCATGGTTTTTGGGTGTTTTAATGATAAAAATCGATATATCGTTGATTTTCTCGAAAACTATCACTCGTACGAAAAAATGTTTTGAATAAAAAAAAGTGTGTTTCGATGAGATCTACAACTTTTATTTGAAATATTTTTTGTTATTTTGCATATTAGCTGAGATAAATGCAAAAAACCATGATTATTATGGGTTTTTCATGGTTTTTACCATGAGAATCGACTAGTCGCCAATTTTCACTATCATATTCATAATCAGCGCGTCAAAATACGTACTTACACGGAGCCCGAAGAAAATCGGACATATGCCCTTTTCGGAAGTATATCCGCTTGCCCTCTAGGGTGGAAAAAATTTCGCAATGCATTTTTGGATCTCCCTAATCTTCATGTTCTGGATTACATATATACATAATTAAGTATAGTAGAAGATAAAATTCATAATACTTCAAATTCTTCTATTTTGAACCAAAAAGATGACGGTGAATGTATTCTAGTACAGAAACCTTATTTTTCATTAATAATATCTATCCAATCACATCAAATGCCATTCGATACCACACGATGTAAAACTTACTAAAATTAATTTTTGAAATTTCTATGATTTAAATTTAAAATGATAGTCTTGAATGCACAATTTTGAAATGGTTTACGTAATTTTGTAGACCTTGAAACTAAAGTTGCTTAGCTTGAAAAGATTAAAATTGCAATTAATTATTTTGAAATTTCTAAATGCTCAATCAGGAACGGTACTATTTTTTTAATGTTTAGTTTGTAATATTAGTTTTGGCAAACGGATAAAACTAATTTAAAATATATATGTACTTCTTAATGCTTCTTCAAGGTTATTAAATTTTTACGGGCAATAATTTGAACTCATTCATTGGAGGTTTCTAATATATTTATAGCTAATTCTTAATACAGCTTTGATAACTGGAAAATAACTCATCGAATTCTCATGTTTCGTCACTCATAAAAAAAGTAACAAAATGTTAAAAGTGTTAACACAAAGTGTTAACTGAGTGCATTGGTGAATACGGATAAAAAATGGTGGAACAGTGTTTAGTTGGCAGGGATTGAAAATGGCTATGATTTTTCCTATCTATTTCCAGCAATCTTAAAATTGATAAAAAGTTTTTCTACCACAAGAGTTAAACCCATAATAAAATATATACCAATTATTGGACAGTTTGAAATAAATAAAATCTAAGAAAAAATTTCGTAGCCGTATGTAAATTGAAAATGCCTTACCCATATTTTTACGATTGTGCAGGGAAAACAAAAATATTCTCGATTATCGAATTTTTTATTTGAATAAATGCAAAAGTACTTTTAAGATTACTCACTGCCGAGTTGAACCCTAGAAAGTCTCATTAAAAAATATTATCTGGTTCCGTGAAATTTGAGCTAATAATCTCATTTTCGAAAATTTGCAGGCTAAGCCCATATGTCATGCTACCCTTTAATTATGCTGCATTAAAGTCACTCAACAAAAACGGGTAACTTTGACGCTACAACAACGCAAATGTAACGTTTGTCATGTTCGTTGACTCGCGCAGAACACATTTATTGCGAATAATTTTATTCATTAATATTCATTGTTTTAAGATTCTAGTTGACATATTTTCAAAATACTTTTGTTCAAAACAAAATTAGAATGCTGCGCTGTATCAAACAAGGTAAAATGGATAGAAATTACTTTTTACTTACATGGAGTTCATTTTTTCTTTCTGGGAGTCAGTCACTTTTAGATCACAGTTTACTCACTACTTTCTGTCGACTAGGCATATACTACCGTTCACCGTTAGCTTCACTGACTCGCGTCAGCTGTAAGGCGCATGCGCAATAATGACAACATACTTTAGCGCATGTGCATAGCTGAAAACTACAAAGGATCAAGAATATCGAAGGAAAAACTAAAAATAAATGAAAAATAATATGTAGAGTTCTAATTGAAAAAATGTGCTTCTTATTTTCACGCTTACGAAGGTATTTAATGAGAATTAAATCTTGAATACTCTATACCTGAACACCAGCCCATTCATCCACCAATTAGGGACGTTAGCTGGGTGGTTAGGCAATGGTACGAGGAGAGTTTATTGGCTCATCAAAGGTTACTCATTGATCCCTCATTTTCACCGAGAGGGTTTGTGCCTGCTTGTTAACGAGTGTTTCTTTGCACAAATAGATACACATAATCACGAGGAATCTCATTAAGCGGATGCAGGAACTAAGGCAAATGCAAAGACCAACATAAACATCCGGTCAACAAGAAGTTTCCAGCATTTACCCAGAAGGAAACTTATCGATCGGTCGTCTTTCACAGGCGGAACACGGCATTTGTGCTTTCAGACGAGCAAGTAAATATTTCCTCACCTCTGCCCTGCTACGTCTCTCGATTCGCTCCTTTGGTTTCTTTTCCTGTTTTCTATCTCTTTCTTACTTCAACTTTCCCAAGTTTTGTCCTGAGACTCAGACTCTTAAGTTCTAACTGATAACAAAGTAGTTTCCACTTCTCTAAAATTGTTCAACTTTTATAAAAGTTTAACAGGACTAACTGAACGACATCTAAAATGAATCTACATTTTCAAAGAATTCTTTTTGATTTCTTCCTACAATAATTGTTCAATTAGTTATAAATCTGTGATATCTTGATAAAGAAAAGCAGAGTAAAAATTAATGAAGACTTAGATCATCATAAGATAGAGTGGATTGAACTTTCTGTTTGGTTGTTCCAACAGTTTTCCATTGTAAATTGTCTTTTGTTTAAATATGCAAGGACTGAGGTTTAGATATTGGTTGGCATTCGCACTGGAATGTAGACCATTACCATTCTCTGAAACTGTTGCCAGCATCCATGTCTAAATCACGATCAGACCTTATTCCCTGAGAACATTGATATGCATCACGTTGCTTTGCTCCTACTGGACATACTCCTCGGTTGGGAGAATTGAGCTAGGATCCTTCCACTTCCTTGCTTGTGGTTCGATGTTATATGATCTCACGGATTCAAGTCCCAGATGAGGCATTAAAATTTTAGATGACATCGTACCATCTCGAGTCTTAGTGCTCCTTTTCCTCTGAGAAATGTCCATCGTTTACTACTTCCTGACTTTTATTATTCTTTGCTATTTGACATATAGGAATTATATTATTGTTCAAGTTGAAATTCGTATTAGTGTCGTTCGTATACCACGTGAAAAATTGTTTACCACTCCCCTTCCGCGTGGACAAACATGGGCTTTAGCCCCCCCCCCCCTGTCTCCTCTGCCCACGTGCAATTGTTCCATATTTTATGAAAATATGGATATTCTTGACATTCAAATGTAAGAAAGCCAAAAGGAGCAGCAAACTGACTGAAAATTCGTTTTTTCTTGAAAACATAAGCCCATGATACAGTGTAGGAAGTGCAAACAAAAATTCATGAAAATATTCCTAATTTCGTATATTTTTCTGAAAAGAAGTTTACAGATTCACAGAAAAAAAATGGGGATTCACTGAAGCTGTGGTTTAAATAAAAGTTGATATCTTTTAGAACTTAAGCTCTAATAGAAATTTGTAGACATTAGGGTGGCCCGAAATGACACACTTTCGATTTTTTATTATTTCTTGCTGGAAACCTGTTCCTCATACTGAAAAACTAATGTTCATTTTTAAATAATTATGTAATAATATTTAGAGGTGCCGCCAAGGTTATTAATTTCTTATGGGGTTCAACATAGAAAAATGTCAATTGTTCTTCATGCTCACATCTAACATATAAATTATTTGAAGAATATGATGAAATTTTGGAAACGCCTTATTCAGTAATGAAGGAAGTGCTGTAAAAAAAATATATAAAAAAATCACTTTTAAGATTATTTGTTGAGGCTGAAGCATGGCTGTTTTGATTCGGACGTAAGGGACTCAGGTAGTCTATAAATTACATATTTGATGGTGGTCGTGTTGCCTCGGCTCATCCATTCATGGTCTAGTATACTAGTATAGTCTATACCTACAAATTTCACTAGAAATATTTATCTCAATCGTAAAGAAAGTAAATAGGAATTTCGTATTGAAATTATTATAAATAGGATGTTTACATAAACTGATTTAGTTTTTAATTATTATGTTTCAAACATTCAACATTATCGTCTCATTGAATTTCTTTGAATAATAAAAGATTATTATCCAATAACAATATTTACTGAATGTTTTCAAACATTTGTTTTGTATTGCAAATTGATTTAACAAATGATTATGCTCAATTATTTAAACATTCAAAATTGGAAGAATCAAAAATTTTCCAACTGGTTCATTGTTTTTATCGTTAATTGTATTTACTAACAATGATCTTTTTATGAAAATTGTTGAAACAAATAATTATTTTTTATTGTTCACAAACAAACCACTTTCAAAGTGGGCTTGGCAAGTTAGGGATCGATTCACAGTTACCGATAGGTGACATATTAGGACTGAAAGTTTCTTGCATATAAATAAGCCTTTATGTTTACAAGTTTGCTACATCACCTGTAAATGATATTTATCAAGTCATTATATCTATTCTAATTGCAATAATATTATGTACTTTCATCTCTTCCAATTAATTATATTGAAGTGTCTACGTGTACCGACATTTCGGTACAAATATCTCCGAACTACGACTTTGGCTATTTGTACCGAAATTTCGGTACGAATAGCTGTCAGATACTATTTTGGGTATTTGTACCGAAATTTTGGTACGAATATAGCTCTCAAATACTATACTTTGGCTATTTGTATCGAAATTTCAGGAGTAAGCTTCCGAAAAGCGAATACCTCCGATTAATTTGAAACTCCGTATGCCTATGAATTTTAAGGTCAAAACTCCAAAAAACTATAAGAATGTCATGTTTTTCCGTTTAATTTCAGTAAATAATAAAAAATTACAAAAAAGCTTTGAATAGAAGTTGTTGATCTCCCGGAAATACACCTTTTATGTAATATACAGTTTTGCTAAAAAACCAATATTTTACAAGACATCACTACCCCTTTCCAAAGTCTTATGGGGAGGGGGGGGGAGGCACCTCTGTGACTGGTTACAGAAATAATGTTGGTCAAATCCCTACCACTTTCCACCATCTTGTGGGGGGCGGGAAGGCACCCCTGTGATTGGTTACAGAAATAATGTAGGCCACATACATACCCCTTTCCGAGACCTCAGAGGGGGGGGGGGCGTTATTCGGAGGTATCGGCTTTTCGGAAGTTTATCCCCGAAATTTCGGTACGAATAACCAAAGTAATATTTGGGAGCTATTCGTACCGAAATTTTGGTACCCGTAGACGCGGCCTAGTTATATATCCATTTTATTTTACTCGTCCAGTAAATACGTACTCTCATCAACTGAACCATTGAAATTGTCACAGGCTGAATCAGTATTTTGAGTTATCACTGATGAACCATTGATTTTCCGATTTAGACTGGGTGAAACAGTAAGTAACTCAACTAAAATTGTCACTGAAATATAGCAGTGATGCCAAATGATAAATTGAACCAGTAATCACACATGGATATAGTGCTCCACGCGGTCTAAATATGAACCTCCCATCGCGTCGTCTCGTACGCTCATGTCACCGGCCACGATATGCATCTTGCGCAAGTGAAAACGAACTTTATTGTGTACTAGTGTTTCTGTTAGAAATATTTAAGGCTTAGCTGCAATTAGCAGGGAATATAGTGTTTCGCTTGAAAGAGGGGAAACCCCTGGCCGCACGGACCTCAATTTGAGCGACACGATGCGTTGACAAAATGACGGGTCCGCGCATGAGGCGTGTTTCTATTCTGCGTGCTGACCTCTACGCTAAGCTTGACAAATCATCGTCCACATTGCAGAATAAAATAAAAATTGACAGGAATGTTCTTAAAAACCATTTTTCTGACTAACGGTGTCTCAAAACGTCGATAATTGACGAAAACTGGATAGGTTCAAATCCACATGAATCTAATACCTCACTTTCAGCATAAATTATGAGAATGTAAAAAGGGTTTGTCCTATGTTCAAAGAGAATTGACCAGAATTCTGTAAGGGTCAAATCTGGTCTGTAAATCAAGTGGATCGATCCTTTCCTTCATCGAGTTTCCACGTTCGAAAGACGTATCCTACGTGTCGACCGTAGTGCCCAAAGGAAAGCCTACAAGAAGCGTAGCCTGGTAGGTGGCTTAAATTCTAAAAGTTTTCGTCTCATGACTCTTATAACTTTCTATCTTGTCTTTCAGTTTCTCTTTCCTATATTCTGTGAGTTTTTATCAATATTGATGGAAATTGATGAAAACAAAAACGTAACTTCATTGAACGAAGTGGTAGGTATTTTTATTCCCAAAATTGATTATGTCCTAAAATAACATTGAGAATTGAATTGGCTTAAGAAAATGTCGTCTTTGTGTAACATGTTGGTCACAAATTCTAAGTGAAGGCGTTAGACAGGTCTCTCATTAAAAATACTTATTGAATTAAAGTCCTATATTTTCATGCCAGAAATTAAGATTATTGATGCAAAGGTTTCCTAATTAAAACAAACATTTTGATACAGCATCAAAGTATAAAATAGAGATAAAGGACATGCAGGATTAATAGAGAACGGTGAGACTTTGACTTACTGCAGCGGAAATTACTAACACGAATGTCAGGTGTGATTAGATACAATTGGTTGCCAACACGTCGCTAGTTTATCATACGTGAGAAATGGGTGACTGATCTTCCTTCTGTCTACTCAGAATTGCACCCTCGAATCTAAAAGTTCATTAGCAAATTAAATACGGGATGATATACTAATTTTCAGTAGCCCATGTCTTTCTAATTGAATACCAGTTGCGAAAATAAAATTACTATTAATAACTGATTGTTAATTTCAATAATTAACTAGTTGCGTTTCATAGCTCGGAAATAGATAATTTAAAGAATAGTGATGTTTTTAAATAGAGTCAGAAAAGGAAGAAAAGTAGTTATACTCCGTCACACCATTGGACCGAAATGGCTATTGCGGCGCCAATCGTCTACCCAATTTTTCGGCTTTCAGTCTAAAAGAGACAAAAGACGTTGAAAAGAGGAAAACGTTGGCCATGAAATCGTGAATAACTATGGAAGATTTTCTGCTAACAGTGTAACGAAGATTTCATTGGAAATATGATGGATCGTATGTATAACCTCGAGTGCGCTTGGAATTGCTAGGTGGATTAGAATTGCTGAAACTAATTTCCACGTCCTGCTTTAAATTATTTTAATAATTACCTTTGATTAAATTCGAAGCCTTCAGGTAGATGGTCTATTATGTTTTAATTTAATAAACTTTTTGTACGGTAGGGAACTATTG
The DNA here is from genome assembly GCA_932178445.1 of Andricus quercusramuli. NCBI lineage: Eukaryota > Metazoa > Arthropoda > Insecta > Hymenoptera > Cynipidae > Andricus > Andricus quercusramuli. The sequence continues at coordinate 419,926 of CAKNXH010064239.1, read as the reverse complement.
TTATGTTGAACTAATATTGAAATAGTATGAGTAAATAAAGACGAGTGTGAATGATGAAGGCTTAAAGTGGAAAAGGGTGACGAAATAAAGCCAGATTCTCTCATTACAAGGTAAGATCAATGCATGGAGAATCATTCATATAGACTCCCAAAGAATTTTTTATCTATAGTTTTTTTTTCACAATATTTGCTTTCCTACTTCAAATAAGACAGATAAGACAGTTTCTCATTATTAAATTTAAAGTTAAATAAGCTTCTAGACAGGGATGCAAGTAAAAATTTGATTTAGATGTGACATCTGATATATCTTATATCTTATGAATATTTAAGAAATATAGAGAATCCTTATCCCTTTTTGCTCTATTTTATTTTTAATTATTAGATAAAATAAATATGTTTCTAAAAGTATATTGTAGCTATAAATTATTATAACTTTCATTTTTTCATTAGTTTTTTTATTATATTCTTTATTTCAACCTACAACGACCCGCTGCGTCGCAGGTCATGATGAAAGGGCCATTTGAATCTCAGAACCGCAAAACTCCGTTATACCCAGTGATCTAGTACATCCCTTTAGTGGCTTCCGAAGTATTCGAGCAGCTGTAACCTCAGAGGATTTGAATATAACTGTTCAAACTACAGAACATGATTCAAAAAGTGTATATAATTTAATACTGCTAATAAAATAAAATATTGAGGATTGGTTTTAAGATCGATCAATAACTAATTATTAGTCAGTAGTTACTAATCTTCAGTTGAATTATAATTACTTGAATTTGGCTAACAATTAGTTAATTTTAGTTAGATTAATGATGGTTTTTCAAGCGATGTTGTTTGTCTCAGTGATATAAAGTTTATAATAATATAATAGGTATTTTTATGACATACTTCAGACCAAATAAAAGGAGATAAGTTATTGAATCCTTTATTGCACACTGTCAGTAGCCAACGTTTCGAAAACAA
>CAKNXH010064239.1:407976-418564 GCA_932178445.1 Andricus quercusramuli | reverse complement strand
TTGTTTTCGAAACGTTGGCTACTGACAGTGTGCAATAAAGGATTCAACAACTTATCTCCTTTTATTTGGTCTGAAGTATGTCATAAAAATACCTATTATATTATTATAAATAGTTAATTTTAACTAATTGGTGAAGCAAGCTGGCAGTCATATTTTGACTAGCAATCAGTGACATTCAAATAATTCAGATTTATAAAGTTGTTTTTCACTAATGAAATTATGAGAAGTCGTTCATCAATAGTTTTAGTAATCATTTGTACTCAAATCTTGAGTGGAAAACTACGAATTTACAATAAGCGTTACTACTACTTTACTTAAATATTGTGTCAAAATAGTCTCCAATCATAGGTCAAAATCAATACAAATTGTAATTTAAAATTTGTCAATACGTTTCGGCTGCTATGTCAGCCCTCATCAGTCAAAATATTTATTGCTGATTTTATGATGATAAAAAACGTCAAAACAATTCAGAAAATTAAAACCTCCACTTAAAAAGTATCCGTCAACGACTCATTAATGGTTTCTGTCCTTCGTTCATAACTCAAGTTTTTGTTTTATTTTAAACATTTTTAAGTGTTTGATATTTTTTATTATCCTCACTTTTTAAGTGGAGGTTTTAATTTTCTGAATTGTTTTGATGTTTTTTACCATCATAAAATCAGCAATAAATATTTTGACTGATGAGGGCTGACATAGCAGCCGAAACGTATCGACAAATTTTAAATTACAATTGGACAAATTTTTATTGCTTTTGACCTATCATTGGAGACTATTTTGACACATATCTGCAAGGTCGTGACTTTATTATAAACAATGAATTTACTTAAAAAGACTTACTAATCCATTTATAGTACTAAGGTTTACTAATTAGATTAGTAGTGTTACGCTAAATATTAGTGAAAATGTTTACAATGGCTCCTTACTAATTTATTAGTAGGAAACTACTAATTTTCATTTAGAGAGTACCAAAAATAGAAAGAACTTTCACCATCTGCTATATTATACAATAATACAACTAAAGTTATGAACTTCGCAGTAACTTCTCATTCTACCACATTTAAATATAGCTTTCTCCATATACACTTAAATCAAAAATCACTCTCGTGAGATATTGCAGGATTTCCCGCGGGAATCTTTCATTAGAATATATGAAGAGGAAAGAGCAATGGAGGCTAAAAACTTTTTTCCTCTGGGGGAGTTTAAAAGTGCATTAACTGCAGCGGGTAGATTCAGTTTTCATGGCACTTGGCGGTTTGCACTTCCAAGTACGCATTGTACTCAAGTGCTGAAGTTATGCTCATCGCAGTGAATAGTGCTAGTGCCCAATTAGGGTAAAGAGAGTCATACAAGATGCATGATTGCATGGAGTGAAATATTGTTTCGAGCAGAATTACTCAGTGCTATACAATTCAGAATTCAAGCTTTGACATTTGAGAAGTTTACTTTCAAAAGGGCATATATCTACTTTTGAATTTTTTTTGTTTTCTTGCGTTGCTCGTATCTTTAGGATAAGCCCTATCAACCTGTGTATCAGTTTTCTCCAAAAAAGCTTTCTATACTATATTTAAAGTGAGTTAAATATTTTCTTTGCCACCAAGAGAACATGCACACAGTCTCTGGATAATGTGACAATGAGATAATGAGAATCCAGACTTCTGGTAATTTGATCCATGGTCTAGAACAAAAATAATTTAGTAACCCAGAAAAACCAATTCTTTTCATAAATGCTGTAAAACGTTTTTCTCGATTTCCCAACAAAAACCCAAAGTGGATATATGCCACTTTGAAAGTAAACATTCTTTAATTTATCCATTGATTATTTTACAATATATTATAAAAATTGGATGAGGTCCAACGGTGTCATATTTATCACGCTGCCATGACAGTCATTGACTAACTACCATAGATAAAAAATTACGATTAATTTTATTTGGTTATTTTGGCGAAAGGCATAAACTTGCTTATTTATTTGAAAGCCGTTTGGTTGGTAGTACTTACTTGTTTGTATTCGCAACCTAAAAGCCAAAAGATTACTTTGATACCCAAGCAGAACCTGTTAACAATTTGTTCACCTCGAACCAATTAAAACTTCTCATAAAAACTTGTAAATTATATTTTCCATGAAAATTAATAGAATTAAGCATTATACATTTCTGAAGCCAAGAGTTTGACTAATAGAAGGAACCAGTTAGCGAATAGTGGCAACAATTTAATTGCTTAAAAAATAAGAATCTGTCAGCGGACAACATTTCCATCAACACATAAAAATCACATTTTTCAATTCAAAAATAGCAAGTAAGTGGTAAAGCGTCTGATGATAAGACTCGTTTTTAACATTCCTACTCATAAAAAGACTACAGAAGTTTTCGTCCAAAATCCAGTCACTTTTTCCCATTATTCACTTCGTATTAGTATCCATCTCGTACTCGCTTCCCGGGTAAAAATATTTTGTCTTGGTTTTGTCTTGTATGTCTTCGATATGTCTCGAATATGTCTCCAAGACAGTGATATCTGGCTCCGTCTCACCAGCTAGACATTGGAGATATACAGGCTTTGCTTGCATTTATGACTGTTGACTGAGCCAAGACAATACCAGGTTGACTTGTTTCAAGACAAGAAGTGTAAGTCCTGATAAATATAACGAATTGCTCTTTAAAAAAATTATATTGCCAGTTTGTGGCTTTAACATTTGCCAGGGTCAAAAGTAAAGAAGTTTTAGTTTGTAAATTTTATTGTCCATTATACTCCGGCCTCTATAAACTATGGACCCCACAGACAGGGCCTGCCATTTCCAGGAATCAGGTAGCTAGGTGAGGACCAAGCAGTTGACATCTGCTGAGGATTAAAATTTTACAACCGATAAAACTTGTAATTTTGTAATAAATAATTTTTAAATAAGAAATTCGGAACCTGTCTGTCTCAACAACTGCAGGCATATAAAATTTTTGATGAAAAGATTAAAACTGTCATTTTCTAGAAGTATCTAGTGAACTGTTGGAGATAGGAAAAAATGGACAACATTTTTAGATTCGCCATCCAAACAACATAACTATTGCAGACCAATGAAATTATCAACACATGAACAATAAATACCATGAAGATAAATAATTTAAACATTCTATAAAGTTTGAAGCGGATTAATGATGACCCTCAAGACATAAATTTGTGTCTTCAAGTTATAAATATTCGTCCTAAGACATCAAGAATACTCTGGTTCCGTCTCACGAGCTAGACATACAGAATGACTTGGAATTGTCTTGGACTGGTCTTTACTCAAGACAAAATCAAGACCAAATATTTTTACCCGGGTTCTCCTACGTTTTTTTCTTCCTGAACTTTTACTCAGGATTCTAAACAAAATTTCCTTCTCTGATTCTTTATTCGTAGCACAAGCAAGATTATATTTTTTCCTCATTGTTAATGCATTAAAGAAAGTCTTCACTTTTATAAAAAGGTAGTCCCCCTTACTCTGTTTTCTTTTTCGAGAAACTTTGTAAAACCCAAGATTCTTCGCATGGCTGAATGAAATCATTCGGAAAGCTCTCTTTCTGCTGGCTGAGGACCTACATCTCCACAAAAATCCTTTCCACTTGGCAAGTAGAAGCGGGATGCGATTGCCAAACGTTTCGTTTCCCGAGCAGCCACCCATGTACAATGGCATTTTTATTTACTCCCCGGATAGCAGTAAAAGGATTCAATGCATATTTCGGATTTTTCAAGAGAGCGACTGCGATATTCTTCGTGATGATGCACAGCTTCCGGCAGTATTATCATTCAGGGATGAGTTGCGAAACTTGCTTCCATGGCAATTTACGTGCTTATTTACTAAGTAGTTGCCTACTTTAGTTTGTAACTTTGCCTCCAGGAAAGAATTCACTACCCAGGTAGACTACTGAGTTATCAAAGAAAAGTCCATCTCTGGAAAAAAGTTTTATTCTATCGAACGTCGAAACTATAGTTTCTGACGAATCTTTTCAGTGCTGTCAATTATTGTCAATGATTAGCCAATTCCTATTTCTTATCATTAAGAAAGGGTGTGAGAGTCCCTGCAATATTATACGCCTCTGTTTGAAGGAATGATTATTTTAATCACAAGGTTTTATTAGGCGAATTTCTTACAAGAATATACTATATGCCAATTATTATTCGATAAAATATGAGTAAATGCTACCTGGTAGCATGTCCTTTATTTTAAATTGAAAAGAAAGATCAAGGTATAATTTTTTCTACATATAGAATTAATTGCAAGATTACAAAATAAAAACATACTTTTTTGTATCTCAGTCTATTGACACAGTATTAATTATGTTTAAAATTTATAGGTCGAAACTTTAGTGAATTGTACAATGGAAAAAATTGGAAAAACACATAGTTTATTTATTATATAAGGCTCTAAAAGCCGATTTCATTGTTATTTTGACTTAAATGATACTGAATATATTTAATTTCAAAAGTTAGTCAATAAATTAAAAGAATTGTGTTTATAAAATTAGAGTGCACTTTCTGACCTTACATATTACTATTTTGGCACTTATTGTAATTATCATAAATATAAGAAAAATCTTTAATTTTGATCTAAAATTATTTTTTTTTCCTTTAAAATATAAAATTCATTTAATTTCAAATTTTGAATTTCAACCCTTATAGTCATACAAAATTATAAAAGTTACAAGCTCTGATTTTTTTTTCTCTAAAATCTCCACGTTTGTAACCTTTTCATGTTCCTCTTCTGACTTGTCAACGCATTTTTCACAGCTCGGAAATAAAAATGAACGAAATCCTCACAACCCAAAATTTCAGTAGTTAACTTAATTGAAAAGTGGCAACGTTTCCATAAAGCTCTTTTGTTTCTATCAAAAATTCTATTTTAAATGTACAAATGTTCTATAAAATTTGGAAAAATCTTTGGTATTTTATTGTTGACATAGCCAACGTAAAAATCCAAAATTTGGGATTCAATCCATCATTTTGTATCTTCTAATACATAATGATAAACATTACTGCTGTTTTTGGACATTCTCACATTTTTACGTGTTCCAACCAAATTATATAAAAATGGAAAATCTAGTTTTTATCTCATTCGTCTTCCAAACTTATGTTCTAAGGTTTCAATAGGCTTGAAAAGGGGCTATATCGAGTCCGAAACGTTGCCACTTTTCAATGAAATAAAGTCTTTTTTTTTATCTTAATGACCTTTCCATCCGGAGACTGCTTTATACATGTGACTTAGCTTTTTGCAGTTGTCATTTCTTAAATTTTAGTTCCTGTGTAGTAATATTTAGAAATGGTTGCTGCATAAAGCTTCAGTCACGTATTTCTGTAAATTCCTACAGAAATTTTGAACAGTATATGTAAGAGTGAACAAAGCATACATCTATAGTAAAATACAAAATATTTACTATATTTTGAGGCAATAGATGCTATTGTTCTAAAGCTTATTTGCTCTGCTACTCAAGATAAAGCTTTCCATGTGTCGCTATAACATATATCATCGATAATGGAGACAAACTTTAAGAGCATAAGCACTAAGATTAGTCGTATCATCTAAAAACACTAGATAGTGATACCACCTACATTGTATTTTTATAAATATAACCCCATGATTCATATATACTATTGGATTATCTCTGAATAAAACGGATCAAATCAAATCAAATATAGGAAACAGATTTGAGATTCAACCATGAGGGTGTATAAATGCATGCTATTGCATATTACATATGTTTAATGCATTGCAATTCTGTGATCCGCTGCACGGACGATTAGATACAGAAACGTCAGGACCAAGAGTATCTGAATTAACTGGGTATACTGTTTTGAGAGAAACTGGGAGCACTGCTCGACTGAGAATGACATTTCAATTTCGTATAGGGTCCTTTGTAATTATCCTTCTCTTTGTACAGTAGCATAATAAAATTAAATTACATGTGATGCAGTTTTCCTTAACAAAGTTACTGATGCAAATAATTATTTGAGAGAATACTTATGTAATAATGTACATTATAAAATAATGAAAGGCGGTAGCCGGATAAGCATGGGTGGACTGCCCCCGATTTTTTTTGGTTCATATTTTAAGAGTGATTTCCTAAAATTATAAATATGATTCACCCCAAGCACCGTCTCCAAAGAAGTTTTTTTTACAAAAGTTATAAACAAATTTTGAAAAAACAAAATATTTGAATTTCCCAAATTTGGCTCAACTGATTTTGATGGCTCAAATATATGTTGTACAGGGTATTAAGATGACTGAAAAAAATAACAAGCAATTCCTTCAATGAGAAGTGGCTAAGAAAAATTATCGTAATTTTGTAATAATGTTGTTGTAATGCATTTCTTGTTGCAACAACGCCATTTTTCAGTAACTCACTCATATCTAAAGTAAAAACAAATATTCTTTATGATAAAATAAAAGGATTACTTCATGATCTAAATAAATGAATAATACATTATGATCCATAATATGCATTTAATTCCATGAGAATGAGGAGGGGGGGGGACTTAATTTTTACCGAATAAAATGTTTCAAGTACATTTGAAGTGCACTTTTCACCCTGTGACTATTTTTTTGTGCTTTGATTTTTTTATAATAGTTATATTTCTATATCACTGAAATATTTGTGTACCCCGAATTATATGCACACATAAAATGTTGAAAAAGACATGTTTGAATTTCGATATTTGCACATTAAAAAACGCCGAAAATCTTCTTTTATTATCCCCCGAATTATGGGCTGGGTGACACCGTTCGGGAAAGACCGAAAAAACCACCCTCACTACATGTACACCCAAAGTGTTAACAATGAAAAGTGCTATTTCCGATATTTAAAATCTGAGAAACGTCAAAAATATTTTTTAAGTCCCCAATTGTAGGCTGGGTGAGACCATTTGGGATCACCTTTATAAATCACCTTTACTATATGCACACGGCACACCTAAAATGCTGAAAATTACTAGTTGGATCTTCGATCTTTGCACAATCAAAAAACGCTAAACCTTTGTTTGTATCCCCCGAATTTATAGAATGGATGAGGCTGATTGGAAAACCCCCCAAAAAACCCCTCACCACGTGTACACCTAAGATGTTGAGAAAGGCAAGTTTTATTTTCAATATTTAAAAATCAAATAACGTCAAAAATCATCTGTATCTATGCCCCGAAATGTAGGCTGGTTGAGACCGGTTAGGCTCGCCTGTAAAAGCCACCTCACCCTTATGTTAAAAATGACGAGTTTCATTCCAGATATTTGCACAATAAAAAACACAAAAAATCTTCTCTTTTATATCCCGCATTATCTCAAAACCATCAAAAGCCACCTTTAATATATGAACACGTAAGATATTAAAATTTACAAGTTTGATTTCTGATATTTGAAAATTGAAAAACGTCAAAAAATTTCTTCTTCTATGCCCGAATGGTTCCGAACCGTTCCGAACGGTCTCACCCGGCCTATAATTGGGGGAATAATGAATACAATTTTTAACGTTTTTTAATTTTCAAATATCAAAAATCATACTTGCCATTTTTAAAATTTTAGGTGTGCATGTATAGTGAAGATGGCTTCCAGAAGCTGCCCCGAATGGTGTCACCGGGTCTATAATTTAAGGGAGAAAAAATATTCATGACGTGTGAAATTTTCAAATGCCTAAAATCAGACTTGCCATTGTTAACATTTTGGGTTTACATGTAGTAAGATATTTTAAATCGAACACATCATTTTTAATATATTAGGTGTGCATATAGTAAGGGCGGTTTCTGGATAACAGGTGATGTGCAAGGATAGCTAACCCCTTGAAAGAATGTATGCGCTAAAAATGAAATTAGCTTCCGTTCTCTTTCAAGGAATTAATTTTCAATTTTTTTATTTGCCTTAGTACTCTGTAAAACATATATTCAAACCATAAAAATCGGTTGAGCCAATTTTGAAAAATTCTAATTTTTTTATTCTTCAAAATTTGTATATAAATTTTGTAAATTTTTTTTGAAGTTGGCTTTTTTTGAGTGGGATATTGGGCCGCGCTTTGACTTCAATGCCCTATAAATTAGGATTGAAATGTGATTTTGATGTGCTTATTTTCTAAGGCATTATAAGGGAACATATATGTTATTACTCCAAACTACTTTTTAATTACGTCTTTATTACTGTCGTTTATTTGAACAATATGATATTATTTAATAGAAAGCAGAATTGGAATCATCAAGGAATAGGAATGTCATTTTCCCTGTCAGTAAATTAATAATCTTCCAGTTTTTATTTCAGACAAAAATATTTTATAATTCCAAATTTTTCATAATTCATTCATAATTAAAATGCCTATCAATTCATAATTGCGATCCATTGATTCAATGTAATATTCTTCTCATGACACTATATTATTGAATTGAAGTTAGATCGGATGAAAACGCATGCTTCATTAGATTTGAGAAGTGAGAAAACTCTCGGATCACTAAATCCGATTTAGATCGTTGATTTTTGCTCCATGCTTAGTGAATAATATAGTGGTTATACTCAGAATAATTTTCAAGGTAATTACCATGGTTCTATTGGGAAGGAAGTTAGGTTCCTCATAATTTCGCCATTAACAGCTGCTTGAAAAAGCAAGCAGGTATTATCATATAACCATTTATGACTGCGGGAACTATCCGTGCATTTGCGATAATTCTTTGTGCTTCTCGACATTGAATTTACGTTCGATGTTGCTGCCAAGTGTGAAAAATGATTTTTCATCATACCTCAATCGAAAATTCGACTTTCGACGCCTGTTGAGCGGATCGAAAATCGAATCGTATGCATGACTCGGGCCGAGGCAACGGGTAGGGTGAAATTGTGCCGTTGCATCGATTCTGCAAAGCGTAATTTGTCCGCCATGCGGTTATCTTCAGACTGTTGTTCATCGGGCGCGTATTATGATATAAGAGAAAGGCAAACGTTGTGAAAAAAGTAATGAAAGTCGGTAAGAGGAGCTGGTTTAAATGGCTTTGATCAACAGATGGAGTAGCAGGGAAATGAAATGCAGTAAAAATACGGAAAACACAATTCTGTACAACTATATAAAATTGTTAATAATTAGAATTAAGAACTTTAATAGTTTTTCTTGAACGCAATATAAGAAGACTGATTAAGATGAGGTGACAAATAAAATATTCACATGCTGATGTGTCATTTTATGTTGGAGTCCCATTTTATGGGCAAACTAGGGATGGGCGATTCTCTCGAAAAGATCGATTCATGAATCGAACCAGAATCGAATTTATGAAGATCGATTCAGCAAAAAAATCGAATCAGAAGAATCGATCTTTCAAGATCCATGTAAAAATGTCCCAAATAGTTTATAATTACCTATAAATCATTAAATTTATTCAAATAAAATGATTAAAGATCGACAATTAGACACTGTTTATTCCTTTTCTCCCAAAAAACTTTGTAAACCAGGAAAAATGCTTGAATGTTTGTTCATTTATATTGGAAATAATCTATTATTGGAAAATAATTACGATGCATATTTTAAATTGCAGTTGGAACAATATTTATGGGTGAAATAGAAATGGAGAAAAATGTATCGTTCACTTGAACGTTTGGAACTTAAGGTACATTAAAAACATGAGCTATGATAAAACAACAGTGTGATGTGTAAATTTGTCGTAGTTTTATTGTCGTAATATAAGTGAACATTCTCCAATTATTATTTATTTACATAATTATTTCATCTGACAAAGATAATATCTTTGCTTCTGTCTATTGAAATATACTCAAATATACTAGTCCGTCATGGTCGAACAAACGATGCTCTCGCCACGTACAAGTAAAAAAAAGTCAACCAATGCCTTTTTGATGATAAAGGACAGAAAAAGAGGTCTATTCCATTTCGAAATTTTGGTAATAAACATTTTGGACGCAGGTTGCGCTCGTGCTTAGATTGAGATGCAGTCTGGGGCATAAAAGAAAAAATTATAGGAGCAATAGAGATAAAAAATGTACACCGTGGTTACGAAACTATAGGATGGACACGTAAATAAATAAACATGAAAGGATCGCTTCTTCAATTCGGGGGGTAAAGAATCGATCCAATAAAGAATCGACTGGCAAAGAATCGATGCAAAAAATCGATCTTTTGAGTCAAAAAGATCGATCTTTGGAGAATCGATCCACAATCGCCCATCCCTAGGGCAAACATGAGTATTTTTTTGCAAGAAAAGACTAAGTGACAAATAAAATATGCAATTATTCAATAAAAACAATATATAATGACTAACAAAATGTATAGATTATGTAATCTTAGATTCTTAAATCTCAAATTATTATTTCTTGATAGAAAAAGATTGAAAAGCCAGTAAATTTCACTAATAATGTATTTTTAGGTTACGTCGCATATTTTCGTTGTGATATGAACATTTTTCAATGGAAAAAGGCTAAGATAGGAATAAAATTGAAGAATAATGCATCTTTAGGTTATGTCTTGTAGTTCTTGTAGGTCTTCCGTTTTTTCTAGACTAAACCATACTTTTTTGAAAGAAAAAGATATTTTCTAGCGGAGAAAGGCTAATAAGCGAGGAATAACAAAGGCTAATAATGCAATATTTAAGGTTATGTC